>JH152700.1:79609-91852 GCA_000226015.1 Mnemiopsis leidyi | reverse complement strand
CGAATCAAAATTTTAATTTTGCACCAAATTTTGGTCCTTAGAGACTCAATTTGAAGATATAAATTTCGTCAGTTTTTGTAAAACNTAAATTATGGTAATTGCTCCCACATTTTGCACTTTTCTATGGGCCAATTTTGCTGTGTTGGAAAAGCCGATACGACCTCCATGGCCATGGGCGAGTTAGCATTTTGCGCCTTGGGGCAAAAAGCTTACTTCGCCCAAGAAGGTCGTATCGACTTTTTGAAGACATCAAAATTACTGCAATCACCACATTTATATAAGTAGTTATAAAGCAACATATACGCTTAAACGCTTAGTTTTGGTGAAAATCGTAAATATCTGTTTCACATGCATGCACATTGCACATAGCCAAAAATTGTTTTTTTGCAATTTTCTCGAAAAGTAAGCTTTTTGTTGCTTCATAAGTCACAAATAAACATTGCAATTGCGATCATTTTGGTATAAAAATCAGGTCTCTACGACCTTCAGTAGTTAAGAGACCAAAATTGGCCCATAGAAAAGTGCAAAATGTGGGAGCAATTACCATAATTTATGTTTTACAAAAACTGACGAAATTCATATCTTCAAATTGAGTCTCTAAGGACCAAAATTTTGTGCAAAATTCAAATTTTTAGCCGCCAGGACCATATCTTGTCTGGTTTGTCTGTAATCCCGCAAAAACATTAAAAATTGAGCTGAATGGTGACAGGGCAAGAAATTTTAAACAGTGATTCTGACCCTCAAAAAGGTCGGATTCAGTTGTCCTTCATACCTCAGACAGGAAAAGGTTATATACTTATGGCATTTTTCAGTAAAAATATGAAATGCGAGTGAAATAAAGTCTGTATTCCAGACCCAAAAAACCACCAAAAATAGGCCAAAAACGGTGTTTTCTGGGTCTACCTACTTTGAGATGCCATAAAAAGACTCGGGATCAAGGAATATCGATGCCGGTTACAGGAAATTTTATTCATAGTCTTAACAACCGCTGACAAAAACTTGAAGTGAATTGCGCCTAAAATAGCTCCTCGAGACACAATTAAAGTTAAAATTTGACTAATTTTCCAAAGACGGCTGTATCTCGGCAACGATTTGACTATTATAGATGCCCTGTGGAGGGAATATAGTCAAGGGTTTTAGCTATTACCTGTGAAATTTTCATGCTCCTACGGCATTTATAACTTAGGTTATAAAGAATCCAATGAAAATTTTGCTCATTTTTTGCTAACTTCAAGTGGGTTTTTCGTCCAATGCGTGTTCCTAAAAATCGGGTTTAGGCATCCAAAACCGATTTATTTTAGGTAATTTTAAAAGTTATTATGTTTCCAAGTGGGGCACGAAAGGTCGACCTTTTTCAATCCCCCTTAAATTTAGATATTACTTAAATTTAGATATTACTTAAATTCAGAAATCACTTAAATTTAGATATTACTAAAATTTAGATATTAGTGCACGGTTTTATTAATGGACTCTGTATTGAGTATTATTATGTAAGGGTTTTAGGGATCGTCTTAAAACGACGACCACACTTAACGACTTGGGTAGGATTTGTCATGGTATATTCTTTACTTATGGTTAACTAAAATCGAATACGTTCCGTTGGTACGATTTACTTCATACGAAATTGATGATGTGCAATATCTAAACGTTATGAACGGTCGAATCTGGCCCTGAAAAGTTCTATATAATATTGTAAGTAAAAGAGAACGGCACTTTTGCTCAACTATAGGTAAATATTAAATATATGCAAAATCAAGTTCTTATATTTGTGACAAATGCTGAAGAAGGTCAGTCAAGAAAGAATGTCAGTTAAACTACCAGCAGTGACCTCTGTCCAGATCTTCTTGTTGTTGATCTTATGGTGTGTTTTTGGACTTTAGTTTGATTAATTGGTCCCAGGCTTTTGACTGGAGTTGCGGTGTTAAATCGATTTAACGACGCATCAACGATCCACCTTCCACTTGATGTTGCAATTAACCATTTGGTGTAGTTGGATATCCTACATTTGTGAAACACGGTATATCCTACATTAGTGAAACACGGTATATCCTACATTAGTGAAACACGGTATATCCTATATAAGTGAAACACGGTACATATATCCTTTTTTGTGAAATGCTGAAATTTTCATTTCATGCTCATAAGCCCGACAGAGCAGTGTATAATCATCAATCAACTTTATTGCTTGTACTTCGAGCTTAAAAGTGTCGCTTTCATTTGTTGAACGATATAGAGTGGTGGATCACATCTACGCTGCTCTGTAGTAATATAATTATCCCAGAAATGCTAGGGGTTCATTCTCCTCTGGTATAGCTCCTAGACTCAAAATTAATTCACACAATCCAAAAAGAAAACGTGCGGCCTACCACAAAAGCAGTCTTTTCATCCGATGTAGAAATTAATCAAACCGCAGTCCGTACTATACGCGGACAAAAACGTTTGCTCTTTATAAAAAGATTGAAGTGAATTCTCGTTTATCTAGTTCTTGTCCAGGATGACCGAGGAACAACTAGGTGTTGAGTGGGTGATCCTAAACTCCACCCTCCTTCTTATCTCCGTCATTCTCTGTTACCTTGGTTACGGGTTTATATTCAGTGAGATGAAGGGTGACAAAGTCCGTGACATGGTAAGGACGGAGCAATGCTGGGGAATCTCGCTCGGAGTTTCAGACATTATGGCGGCGTCTCTAACCATCCCCATATTTCTGTCTGGGCTGATATTACAGGAAGACTTTCTGCCACGGTGGTTGTGCCACTTAGCTGGATTTGTGGATAACCTCTACTTGGCCACCTCGATCTGGAGCATCGTGATGTGGAGTGTGTGTCGGTACATCTTCATCAGGAACCCCCTCAGTCCTCACCACCTCCAAGTAACCAGGGTACTGATTCTCTGTGTTTGGATCTGTGCTGGCTTTGTTGCCCTCATCCCTCTCCTCTTCTCCATGCCGTACGAATTTTCAGCATACTCGCTCACCTGCAGCAGCAATAGTCCCCACTATAATCTCGGTCTGGGACTGCTGACGATTGTTCTCTCGCTCTCGGTGATCACCGTCATATTCTCACTAACCTTCCACATAACTTCCCGCATTGACAGACCAATGAGTAGGAAGACATCAACCAGTGTTATGTACGAGGAGTTACCCAACGTGCCACCTCCTGCAAGAAACATGAGGAGAAGCCGAAGATCGATTAATTTTGGAACAATTGCTAAGCAGAACGTGGATGGGGCACTCTCTGCAAGGCTGGAAGAATTTCAAAGGGAAGGTCATGAAAATGTAGGGCGTTGTAAGGAGGCAGCAGATGAAGTTTTAGAAATCCCGGAGATTCAAACTTTTGCCTCGATTAAAGAAGTACGAAAGCCAAACATGGCTTTGCCAAATAAATGGCATACAGAATCCTGTATCGAAAAAGTTCCTCACAAAATGACATCATCAGTCTCAGCAGAAACGGTTTGCTCCGACATGATATCACCAGCCTTGACCGGTATATCCTTCAAATGGTCAGCATTACCACCCTGCAAACGATCGATGCAAGTGACAGAATTGAACGGAGACCGCAAAAAGGAAAAGAGAAAGACACTCACTGGAAGCAAAAGAACCCTGGTGGTCCTTACTTGCCTGTTTGCGACTCAGGTCGTGTCCCTCCTCCCAATATTCCTACTGTTCTTGCTTGTCCACTACAGTGGGAACATCTCTCTCGTTCCCAGCCAACAAGTCATCATCTTAATGACGACACTGATGGTTTGTAACACCGGGCTTAATCCAATGATAAGGATTGTAATCGTTCCATCCTACAATACCATGTTTGTGATGAAGACAAAGAACATGTGCTCCAAAGTCGTAAAACTTTTCACTTTGATAAGGACGGCGAGGCTTTGGCGGTCTGACGACAACGCGGGTCAAAATGTCAGGGCAATCGAATAGTGGATCCGAAATAAGAAAATTGTTTCTCCAGCTGGACAAGTTGCTGTGCGGTTGTATGTACTGTACTGTATGAGAAGCTGCTATGAAATCATGACAAATTAGATACGATCTGTTTAATTAGCTGATAGGATTAGATGAAATTAATCATTATTTTATGTTGTCACCGTGTATAGTAATGTGTATGTATTTTATGAAATTAAAGCTGAATGATGGAATCATTTTAAAAATTTGTATACTGGTTTCTCTTTTTTTATCAACAAATCTACCAATTTAAAACAAATCTAGGGACAAATCCAGGACACCTTATAAATGTTATCTTATTAACTGATATTAACTGGTATTATTAACAGCTGACAAATTATGTATACTAAACAGAATGTTTATGTATGTGTACAATATTACAGTGGTGTCCTAACATTGATTAAAGTTCATCGCTCTGCTTGTGATGAAGCGTATTCTATTTTCCAGCAACCCTTGAACCTGATCAAGCGATAAAAAGTTCTAGTTTTATCATGGGTGCATGAAATTTTTCTTATTAGTTATAATGCGATTGTCACTTGTCAGCACCGAAACTTTTAAAAAGTCGTTACTTCGTTTTTAACGATTCGTGTCACAAAAACTGGGCTCTTATTGTTGTAAGTACGTCATGACAATATTTAAGTATGTTGAGAGGGACTTAAGAAATACGTTATTTAATCAAACACGGGACGTTGAAAAAGAAACCGAATACACATAGAAACTTTTAAGATAACCCATGACAATGGATGACTGGATGACTGGATGAGGCCTACCTCGTACTTCAAACTCTTATACATCAAGGTGTCTCTACGACTCAGACCAATCGCTCCAAACTTGCCGTTGTAAAACACTCCGAGGACTATATGTCTGAAAATTTGATAGTTTTGATTACTTTGAGGTAATTTAGTGCGATAAAGAGTGGTATTCAAAGAGAGGTGTCCCATTTTTTTCGTCCAACCAAAAAATTGTCCGCCAAAAGGACCGATCAGATTTCTTAAATTTTATTGTCTTACCTGTGTTCGTTTGTTCTTGTTATATCATTACTGTAAGCTTGGAGACTGGATGCTGTAATGTAACATCATGGATGCTGACTAAGCTTACCTGATTCTCTCCAAGATGATTTTGTTCTCAAGTTCATTCAACTCAGTCACTTGGAACTAACTTGGAAATAAAGGTGCACCCTTTGGTGCACGTAAGCAATAAGCAATGACGATTGGATATTGAGTTAGGATCAGTTGGTCCGCCTTCCCGGCTAAACCTTTCTATACCTTTGATTGTGAAGGTCAATCCATGTCCTGTGAGCCGTTAATGTAATGAACACTAAGAATTAGGGACTCATAAAGGCAATTGGCGCCACTTTCGCAATTTTCACCAATGAATCGCCATTGGATCCATTGTCACCATTGGCACCCTCGCACGATTGGCGCCATTGGGTTTCCGATTGGAGCCATTGGAATACTTCCTTTTATTGTGAAAGGAGTATCGCCGTCGGATGGATCCATTTGTTCCATTATAATGGTCGCTCATGGCGATAGGGACCGTTCTTTTTGGTATTGGGCACTCTACCTCCCCGGATTAGCGGGCTGGCTACGTCTACCTTGTGGCTAACGTCTGTTGGAGCTCCTTTGGTTTGGTACCGGATCCATCTAGAGAGGGGTTCGGAAGAGTGGTATGTCCAAAGAAATAACGGTCTTATGGCCCTGTGGATCAGCGATGATTGCAGCGAAAATCCACCCCCGCTTTTTGTGCTGGCGGACCTGCTTGGTGATTTTTGAGGATGATTATTGAATAGTGGGAAATGTGGGATCGAGTGTTAGTTAAACCAATTTCGTATACTCCTATCACGCTCGTTTTCCGCTTATAGTCATATGTTGCTCAGGTATCACTATTGGTGCCACATACCAAATCGCCATTGGCGGCAATGGAACATTTATTATTTCAACTAAATGGATGTATTGGCGCCACTGGCGCCAAATGCTCTCTCACCAAACTACCCAAATGAATATAGTGAAATAAGCAAATTTTAAAGATTTGCGACACCTCTCCACGAATACCGTTCTCTATATATTACACTTAATTTATACTGAGATAAGTTATGGTTGGAGATTCTCCAATTTGGAGAAGGTTAATTAACGCGTACAATTAAAATACAAATTACGGGTACTCACTTGAAAGTGTTGTTCTCAAAAGTCGTCTTGAAAGCTAGAGGAAATCTTTGTACGGATGGTAAATCACTAGTTAAATATCTAATGTTTGCTGGTTAAGAAATTGTTTCCTATTTTGAGCTTTGACTTTATTCTCACAAGTCACAACCACCATTAACTTAGGAAGTGGTGGCATCATAGTTATCAGATGCACTGATCGCATAACAGTATTTGCTAATTAGCAAATATCAAAAGCATGGTACATAACAAATACACAATAACAAGGTGTTATCAAACTAAACTTTTTGTTTTTGTTTATATTTTGCGTGGTAAAACAAAAGGATACAGCGCTAAAATCACTGCCTCCAAACACTTTATCGGAAGTGACTCTCTTATAATGGACTTTGCAACATCCATCAACCTGCACAAAGGTCTACTTTTCTTGATTTCAAAGAACTGCAAACCAGTGTAATCATATCTAACGTAGATTTTAAGGAAAATGGTACACACCAATTATACTTGTTGTCTTTCTATGGTATACAAGTCGGTTTACCCAGTACGACCAATTATTAATGAATACTTGCAACAAAGACGCTCCAAAGTTGATCAGAATAGTCGAAATTATAACGTATGCATAGTACATACACCCTAAAAATTTTTCTTTCAAAAGGATACTGTAATTCAGATATGTATTTTTGAACTAGGAATAGTTTCTCAGGAATAGTTTGGTTATTTTTAAATGTAGGAGGTGTTGGAATGGGTACCTGTACGGCAGGGTATTATTGATTGTATGAAAAACAGTTTTATTGATAACAACGGTTTCACTGATAAAGCAACGGTTTCATTGATCATAACATTGATGGTATAATACGAATTTTTTATCCCTAAATCGGATAAATGTATAATTTTGTTGCATAGACGATTTTTATTTACATTCTATAATCATATAGAGAATTGTATAATAGAGAATTGTATTTCGAGATCTAAGGGGTCATAGCATAGAATCTAAACGTTTAGCCAAGGGTTTTTCTCTTAAAAAACTGTTCTCCATTATACCGGGAAAGACCAACTTCGGAATTTCGTGACTGTCAAAACATATTGAATCAATGCATATTGCATATTGTTTTAATACATATTTTAACAATACAAATTGTATCAATCAATAAAAATGACAAACCTACATTGGGAATTTGGTGAGAGCCCCTTATACCTTGAGTCATTTTCCTGCCGTCCGGATGCAGAGTCTCAGCCCTTTTCCACATTTTATTCCACACTTCCGGTCCAAGAGGAAATCCCGTTTTGTTAACCAGAACCCCATCGTCTTCACTTTCCTCTTGGGGGTCGCCCATAAACGATCTCCAAATACGACCGCTGTGTCAGATTTTTAATTAGTAGTCGGAGTGGTTCCATGATTAGTGAGAAATTAAGATTCTTTTTTATCTTGTGAATTAATTGACTACCAATATACTGTTGCACTTATAATTTCTAAAATCAACAGTCAAAAATGATTCATTTATGTCACCTCATGGGATTTCAACCGCCCCCCCCCCATTACTTTGGTTCATGAAATTATAGGTAATAAGTATAGGCTGCAGTTCTAACAGTATTCTGAAATTCTACATGTTGCTGAAACCCAGTACTCAATATCGTTGCGCGCGTATTTCATGGCATAACACCTACTCAATTCATCACTGCACAAAGTGAAAGTCACTGAAACATAATTAAACACGATTAAGACAAACTACCTGTATCAAGTCATAAACAGGTCAAAAAAAACTCAAATTCTGAATACTGAAATTAATGATGCTGGTGCTGACAAAATGGCACAAGCAGTTAACTAGGACACATATGTGTCAGGTCAAATTTCAGAAATTTTGCTAGGGTCAAATACAGAAATTCATAAAAACAAATTTTAACTGAATAACCAAATTTCTTGACAACAAACTTTTTGAAAAAATGAAAAATTCTAAGCTACGTTGTTTTTGTGTAAACTGCCATATGCATTATTGTTTGATGCTTCTGAATAATCCTTATTGCTTAGAGATAGTGAATTATGGTAGAGACTCATTAAACCGTCTTGACCTGTTACTCCTTAGCCAAAACTATGAGAGTATGAGCCTTGTGAGAGTCCTAACCAAAGACTATGATCGCTGCATAAAACCATCTCTGGTCATACCATCGATGCAGTGTAGACTTGGAATCATGTCAAAAAGTAGTTTCCGGTACTCAGGAACAGTCCAAACCAGAGGATTGTTTCTTAGTTTTAGCACCTCAACGCTGCTGATCCTGGAAATGTCAGTGATGGTAGATATTTTGTTTCCAGTCAGGTTAAGGACCTTGAGCTGAGGGCAGATTGGTAAGTCAGAACAGTTCACGAATATATTCAGAGCTAAATTAAGTTCCTTAACACATGGAAAAGTGAATTCTCGGAGGTTGCGTAATCGGTTGTCAACCAGAATCAGTGTTTCACATCTTATAAGTTTTTTCAATGTTGAATTGAGCATTCTGCTTTGAAATTGTCCCCCTAGTTCTTGATAGGACAAGTTGACCTTAGAAACATTTTCCCAATCCTCGATTTTGCTTTTGATATTTTGTACTTCTTTGACTTCACGCTGGGCAGCACGTTTTTCTTGTTGGCTACTGAAATTGTATATGTGAGGCTGATAGTTGGCACTACCCTCTGGAATTGAATCGAATTCGTTGTCCTTTAAAGAAGGGGTAGCACGAATTCTTGGCCCCTTAAGATGTGGTCCAGTGATGTCCATATTTTTCAGATCACTCCAGTTTACATGTCGAAACTGGTAAGCAGGGAGCTGTTGAAAGTCAACTGATGATGCTTTCGTAGAAGAGTTCTTGGTTATCTTTATATTGGGTTTAACAACAGACATCCTGGAAATAAAAAAATTCAAAGCCTACTATAAAATGTCACACACAATACAGTAGCACAGCTCTTAAACTAGAATTTTTAAGGCAATGCAAATAAATGCATGAACTCAAACACAATCATAAACTATATTCTGCTCAAAAGTGGATAGGTATTGCCAAATCAAATTACAAATATATTTAACCCGAGATTTGGCCATTCCTATCCTATTTCATGTGGTGGGGTTTCCTTTTGTATCCAACCTTATGGGTGCTAGGAACATTTCCTGATCATCCTGTGGGCCATGGACTTATCTTTTAAGAAATACAAAATTTAACATACGATTATAGTCCTAGAAAGATTCTGACAATATGGACCTAGGAAGAAATAAGGAATAAGAAAAAACAGTGTTTGAGGCAAGTCCTAGAATTCTAAAATAATTGGTTTACTGAAACCATTCCTGGGTTCAGTGACAAAGCCCTCGGGAAATTTCATGCATTTTTGGTCTTTTTGGCGTTAAGCAAGTAATAGAAAAATCAGAAATTTGTAAAGTAAAATCAAATCAAGTCAAAATATAAAATGACATATTATCATCAAAAAGAGTCATCAACTTGTCCTAAAAATTACAAATTCCTAAGTTACAAGATAGATATTTAAGAAGGAAATAGAAATACAGCTGGTCACTCCAACTAAATTGAAATACTAATTCAAATTTATAAAACGTTTTTTAGCTAATTCAGGATAGTACCTAAAATATTCATTAAACTTTTTTCTTGTTTTCTAAATAATTTACACCATCTATGTAACAACTACAAATTTTCAAAATTTAACATTGTCGGTTTGTCATACAGCCATGACTTTTGAGGTAGAGCATACATACTTGCTCATCGTGGGACATTCGCAGAAACGGACATTATACAAAAAGTGTCTGCTTTGCGTGCGCCAAGACCATATTATGAAATATTGAAATTGTAGAAGTGTCTCATTCAGGATGAATTATTTTCGACCTCAATGAGCGGGTACTTGTACCCGCTGTTGTACTTGTACCCGAGTGTTGGTGGTGCAAGAAATTTAGAGCCACATGTGTCACAGCCCGTTTAAAAAAAATCTCAAGTTTGTTATGATTAAACCATTAAACATACTACGTGTCGTGTTCATATCCGATTTCATGGAGTTAATTAAACATTATTTGCATTCCGAGTCACAATCCGAAGAATGGTCCGGTCCCCAGACCATCCTGGGCCCTGGCCCTAGCAGACAGAGAGAAGGCTCCTGAAGGATGGGAACATTATTCAGTTTCTCCCACCCTGTATTACCCCAATGTGAATCCAGGGAAATCTGAGAGATCAGGGGACCGAAACAAACACCTAAATTGGACGGTAAATATCTATCAGAAAAGAACTTGTCAACTAAAAATTGCCATTGAATGGCCGGCAGTGACACATGAATGAGCAAGGCTAGTAAAAGAAATCATATAACTGGACCGTTCATTTAAGTACTATTCCTCAGAAATTTTGAATGACCCTTAATGGACTGCAAAAAAGAGGATCATGCTACTTTTTCTTTAGGCTTAAAGTTGATCATTTTATGAATATATGGTGTATTTTGCTACATACAATTGCATTTTGGAACACTTTGACACAGCTGGACTTAGATGCTATTTATAATCTAGAGTCGTTTGGATTAGTAAATTTGGCTGCAATCCTTCAATAAACTTCTACTGAGTATGGAAAAGTAATTTATTTCAAATTTTATTAAGTCATCATTAAGTGATTAGGTTTACAAGATCTCAACTTTTTTTTTGAAAAAACCACACAGTCTCAATTCTGTACTAAAAATAGCAGAAGTTGAGCTCACAGAAAACACAACACTGGCAGTGCGGCACCTCAGAATGGATTGGGCTATACACGTGGAGATATTTGGGTTTGTAATAGTAGATAGAAAGGATATGGAATACATTGTTTCTCATAAGGAGTGCTCAAAAGGAGTGATCATAAGGAGTGGGTTCACTGCCGGAGAAAACGTCAACCAGGGACGGTTCGGCCCCTAAAGTTACCTCAGAGTTATGTCCTAAGTGTCTGAATGGAATGGTTAGTCGCGGATGGATGAAGCGAGTGATGGCTTGGATGTGGTGGAAAGTGGCAAATTTCGGTCGCATTTAATGTCATTTTGAAGCGCACGATGTGAATCACATACCGCACGAGACTACACTAGTTGCTGAAATGGGTTATTTGTATTGCAATTTGACGTTCGTACTGATCGTACCTTTTGGCCATTTGAAGTTCAAAATGGTTCTTAAATGTTTTCGATGTAGTGTGTCTATTTTATCCATTGTAGCTTTCTTAGGAATCCAGCTGTTCGAGTTGTAAAGCAGGACAGATGTAACTTGAGCATCATACCTTAGCTTTACATAATGATATAAAAAAGATAATATCGATAAAACTTAATGTTATATTTGCCCTGCTCACTGATATTGGTTAGCTAATTTTATTTTTTAATAGTTGGCTATGCATTTCACCATAAAGTGTACAGATGGATAAAAATGTCAAAAAACTTATAAACTTTTAGCTACAGACAATTTATTGCTGACTCCAAAAATTATCGACACAGTTGATCAGCAAATCGGAGCCAGTGCCTAGTCAAAAGTTAACAGCCAGACGATGGATGGGATTGCTTTATGCTTCTTCCACAAGAAGTCAGAATACCAGAAACTGTATCATTCCCTTTTTAAATCTCACCTAAGTTATTGTATAAGCTGCCAGGGATGAATCCCCACTCACAAATTGTCAAGCTTATTTGCTATCCAAAAAAGTGTATCTGCCTTCTGTTTGGGAAAGAACCTAACTTTGACCATGGCGCATACTATGAGACCTGCGCTCATATTAGACCATTTGATGAACAGGAAATTTTATCATTACACCACCTTCATATTCTGCATACTCTTATGCAAGGATCGACCGGGATCGCTTTTTCAGCCGGGACCGGGACCGGGACCGGGATTGGTAAAAATGGCCGGGACCGGGATTTTGCCGGGACCGGGACTGTAGCCGGGACCGGGACTGTAACCGGGACCGGGACCGGGATTGCAACCGGGACCGGGATTTTAACCGGGACCGGGACTGAAATTTTGTCGACTGAAAGTAAATTCTTATTCAAATTTTAAGTTTTCAATTTCAATTAAACTTAAATTAACTTCGTGTTCAACATTTAAAAAAACATATGAAAACCAATTAGCCGTAATTGAATGATATCAATACTGGAACTTCAAATTGAGATATCATCATAGCACCATGGAC
>JH152700.1:31146-42486 GCA_000226015.1 Mnemiopsis leidyi | reverse complement strand
CCTCGATCATGTGCCAATAGATTACTTAGATGATAGGTAATCGATTAATGTTTATAACTTATACATGGTCGACCATTACCGATGTTGGTAACTGAAGATATACGCAAAATAAATTAGTTAGCCTCATTTCCCTCCTTTAAACAGGCGGTTAGCCTCAATTTGACCTCGCCAAAATACTCCCCGTCCTCAATAGTACAAAAGCTGCGAGTATCATCCTCATAACTTATTCACAGTAGGTACAATGTAACTTGAAAAAACAGTGAGGTAAAAAAGTTAGCCTCAAAATTCCCTCGAAGTTTAGAGAGATCCACAGGCTAAGCTGAATGAGATAGCGGGTTGATCCCAACACTATTTTGAACCCCAAACAATTCTGTACGACAGATTTCAAAATTAAGTTTCAAACTTAAACATTGGAGGTGCAGTGCATTTTTTTCCCACGGAACCCCCAAAACGCACAAATAGGGGGGTTTCTAATGACAATGATCAATTCTATTTTTATGACAATGTTGAGTAATTTCTCATTTCTAGGGTTTGTTGTGTCTCACAATTTTGTTTACTTCTTCATCAATCTTTGAACGATAAGTGGATAAGTGTACTTTAATCCAGATAATATCTATGGTAACATGTTACAATTCTTGCTTGAATTCAACTTTGCCTCAGCAATAGATATGTGCCTTTGTAACAGGATCTGGGTTGTGCATGTGCTGTAATGTGATATGTCAAATGTAATGTCCTGTTGCTTGAAAAAAAGACTACGGTTTTCCCAAACACAGATAACATTCTTAAAATTCAGAAAACTGCATCTGGCAGTCTTCTACCCGGTGGAATCAGCACCGATTTGCAGTAAAAAATTGTCCGCCAATTAAACTGCCATACATCCGGCGTCGACAGCAGGCAGAACAGAATATAAATATATTAGATACTCAATTAATTAGATACTCAAATGTGCATCCGGAATTGAACTGTTACGTTGAATCTGGTCATCAGGAGGAACTTCTTGACTGCGGGTGCGGGGGCCGGGGTGAGTGCCGCGTTCGGCGCGCCGGTAGGTGGGCTCCTCTTTGCCATGGAGGAAGTTTCCAGCTTTTGGAGTGACAAGTTAGGCTGGCAGACTTTCTTTTGTTGTATGGTATCTGCCTTCACTGCAGTGAGTCTGGTTACATGGTGTGAAATCTAATCAGGAATCTCATGTGAGACTGAATTAATCAAGCAGTGATGAATGTGAATTGTGAAACTGTTCCAATTTGTCAGTGTTCAAATTAAATATCTATTAAGCTCTTATATTATATCTTATATAGAGGATCGCTGTGGTAAGATGCACTTTAGTATAAAGACAAAGAGTTGCGTCGGAAGAAAGTTCTAATCTTATCGTACAAAACAAAGATAACCTGTTCTAAGCTGTTGAAAGTTCCGCTACATTTCAGGATCTGTTCAACTCTGCGTTTAACAAGTTCGAGTACACTGGAAACTTTGGACTGTTCCAGAAAGACAACTACATTATATTCCACGTTGAGAATTACATTCCTCTTAATCTTCTAGTTTTCTTGCCGGCTATTTTGTTGGGTGGGATTGGAGGAATCTTAGGGGCTTTGTTCACTTTTCTCAACCTCAAAGTTAGTGTCTTGTTAAGTTTATTTTTTTAAACTTTGCGCGTGCAGCGTGGAAATTTTCAAACATGGCTGCATCAAACGGCTGCATTAACTCGCGCGTCTGCATTTGCACGTGCCGATGCGGAACAATAATAACTATCCGAAATTACGTCTGGTACGAGGTTGCCTTTTTTCATTCCTCATTCCGCAAAGTTTAAATGACAATAGTTTAAATGACAATACTAATAGTTAAATGACAATAAGCGCCGGCATGATACGGGAAATTCGGCGGTCGCCTGACACAATTAAAGCGGCCGCAATTCTTGTTATCTTATCATAGAATATGGACTTAAGAGTTTGAGGACTTGATTCAAGACTTGTCACTGACCATTTAGGTTTTGAATCTGATATTGATCGGAAGTTATACTATAAAATTTAATAATACACAGTGATTTGAACTGGTGTTTGGACTGTAAGAATGAGGTCAAAAGTAAGATCATTGCCAGTTAAGTTAAAATCAGAAGTAAAACATCAATTTTTCCATCATATTTGACATGATGACGTGTTACACACAATTGTTTCTCAGATTGTACGAGTAAGGAAACAGCTTCAAGAAAGATGCTCCTCAAACAAACACCTGCTCTCCTTTGTCAAGATATTCGAACCTCTGCTGATAATGGTGATAGTATCTACTCTGAAAGTCCTTGTCAGTGACATATTCCCTTGTCACGTACCTCAGTGCTTCTTCAACAACAGTAGGTCTGTCATCTGTGTGTTTTACAAACTTCTGACTGTCCTTTTTTTACCGTCTTAAATGTCAAGATCAAACTCATATTGATCAGACGAAACACTGTCACTGGAATTTCTGTCGTGTATCTTTAGATCAAGTTTTATTACAATTATTTCAAACAAACATCAAAAGGCTTTTTGGTAGATCACAACCGGCAATAAGCAGATTTGCAGCCGGTAGTAATAATTCTAGTAGCCGGGTTATAGCCGGCTACAATTCTAGTAGCCGGGTTATAGCCGGCTATAAGCCTAGTAGCCGGGTTATAGCCAGTTATAATTCTAGAAGCAGACATATAAGTTATAGCAAAAGAAAACTCCTCCCCAGTCCGGAGTGTTTAGGACACGGAGGAGGAGACAAGTTCCACACAGAGCTCACAGTGGAAACGTTCTCCTGCGAACACAAAGACAGTATCAACATTAACGGAACTGATTACTTCAACGGAACTTATAACCCCTTCGCTACTGTCTTCTTTGCTTCAGGTAGTAGGATTTTGTGTGCATTTTACTTGGTATTAGAGAGATTTTAGGGGGTGTTTCGTCTTCTCCGTTTTATCTTGACGAATAAATAAGTAAATAGACGAATGTTTTCTTTGATTCTGACGATTTTACAATCCTTATCATCAATCAACTTATTTCTAAGTTGCATGCATAAATTTAATCATGCATAATCTCATCCACCAGGGTAGCAATAAATTAATGACAGTCTTAATTACACAGTGTTTAAATATTAAATTGTTTATGTCTGTTCATCCTAAATTGTTTTAGTTTAAGTAACAGTTTTTGCCCTTTACCAGTAAGTTGAGTTATTCACAAATAATCATATAAATACCTAGTGTCCCACACTTTAAAGTGTAGATAAGTTTGTATTAAGAGTTCCAGGTTCCAAAGACCCAACCTTTAGCCTGGGCAGAGTCTCCGATTTTCTAGGACTCACAACCACTCTACCACTCCCACCCAACCTTCCACTACTTCTTGGTCCCCTGCTGTCCCCTCCACTGGACCCGGCCTTGCTGTGCTTGCTCCTCACCAGGATCCTGGCTGGATCCTCCACCACCTCCTTCAACCAACCCCGGAACTGAGACATCCGCCAGAAGTAGAGACAGGGACTTGTAGCAGAGTTGAGGAGAGGGAGAAGGAACTGAGAGAGGGGGTGAGCGTAGAGGAGGAAACTTCTGGTAAGTACGGTAGGTAGAGGGTGGAACATGCTGGTGAAGTAGAGGAGCTGGAGGAGGAAGCAGGGGAGGAAGCAGGCCAGAAACAGAGCCGTGTAGAGGGTGATGGTTACCGAGACTCTCCGAAACTTCTTCTCGTTCTTACTGTTGATGTGAGTGTACTGAGTCTGTCGTCTCTTGGCTAATCGGGCAGTGCTGATTAGGAAACTGACAAAGACGATGATACAAGGGACAATCAGCTCCAATTGGAAAAGAATAGAGTAGACAAATGACGCTGGGGAAAAGTCACGTGATGCTGGCAGAAAGTCACGTTTTACTTCAGGTTCTGCAAAACCGGAGAAGTTTCTAGAAACTTCAGTTTTCGAAGAAGTCCACACTGCGGAGAGTTCACAGAGAGTGGCGTACTTGAAGTAGCGGTGTTGGACCCAGTTTACGGAGAGAAAGACAACGTCGATGGTCAAAAGTACCAGTCCGTAACCCATCACACCGTACATGAGTTTGTTGGCTTGGTGTTTGACATCCCTCATGGGTGACACTATGGAGAGTGTCCGGGTGACACTGAGAATTACGACCAGAACCATGGACACTCTGAAGATCAGGTAGTAGAACACTGGCCAGGACGCACAGAGCCAGGAGTGTTGGAACAGAGCTGGTGATCTGGAGGTTAGAAGGGAGGTTAGGACCGGGAATGTCGCTGCTGATATCAGGAAGTCACAGGTAGAGATAGCTGAGTAGAACAAGTGATGGATAGATTTCCTGCTGCCCTGACGGAAATAGAGATAGGAAAACGTGTTGCCGATCAATCCCAGAACAGTCAAGAAGATCGCAAGAGATCCGATTATGATGTCGATGTTTAGATCGTATATTTCACCATCCTGGTGTTTTATCGCACTTGTTGTTGTGTTGGAGAAGGTGTTAGAGAAGTTAACATGTTCTGTGATGTGTTGTACGTTCGAAGTTGTCACTTCCACCGGTACGATGAAGTTATCCGGACCTTCAGGCTCCGTCAGATCGCTCAGTTTCATCTTCTCTTCCTACATGGTTAGGGTGGTTAAGATTACGAATGGTTGTATAAATTTCAGCGGAAATAAAAGCTATCAATAAAGCAAAAGCTTGCTCAAAACTCCAAACTTAAGTATCTTAATGTTGAACGTGTACCCTGAAAATGTACAAGCTATGGGGGGGGGGGGGGATAACTGTGTCGAAGCCTAAATACGTTACGAGTTTTCAGGGTAAGATACGGATTTCTGTGCAAAAGTTTTAAGGTAGCAGGAGTTACGTTTAAAACACGAAGGGTGTGCTGTTTGCAGTTGTGTTTTATCTTATCATGCTAAAAGCTCAGGATATGCATGCATTTTCAACACAAGTAGTGCTTTAAATTGATAACGGGTAAACGAAGCGAAGGGCTGCCTGGGTTGGATGGTAATCTATAACAACACTACATACTAACAAATATATCAGTATTGAGATGTTATGTAACAGAGCCAGGTGACTTGAATGTTGATCAAGGGAGTGACAAATCTCCTGAATATACTCAACAGACGATTTAAATTTATCTAATTTGAGCAAATAGTGTGTAAATTACAATTATTGAAAAAACAGTTTATCTAATAAATAAAGGAGAAGTGTCTAAATAACAATACAAAAAAATCAAAATACAAAATACAAAATGATAAAGAAGTTTAAGGATCATCAGTCGAATACGTAAGATTCTGTAATACCAAAAGAAATATCACTGGCGAAGTTTCGGCCGGTATAACTTTGTGTGGAGCGTCGCAAACGAGGGAGAGGAAGTGAAATGAAGGGTCCCCTTTCTCATGAGCTAATAGTTGTGCGTTACACCCGTAAATTAATTTGTCGTCATGGGCTGTGACGAGGCAGGTAATAGCTAATCCTGCAGATGGGGGTTGTCCCTAATTGGCATGCTTAATTTGGCGTGTCTAGAACCTCGCCACTCCCTTCTTCCCATTATCGGTGACATAGCTGTGTCCAACCACTTACTACAACTACATTCTACTTTTAACTCATCAATATTTAGTCATCAATGAACATTACTCAGCTATTTGTAGGATGCAATGGTGATGAATCATAATAGAATAATGAAATTGGGTGGTTCGCAGCAGTTAACTTTGTTTCAAAGAATTGGGGGGTGTTTGGATAAAGTTTTTAAAAGAGGAAACACCTAATTAATAATTATCATGGCTAAATTTTAAGTTTCATCCCGAAATTCCCGGATTCTTATAAAGTCGAATAGTCTTTAAAACACAGTCATGTGATTCACCGGATCAAAAATGTTATCATATTTCAGACTTGATCATCGTATTGTGCAGTGCACTTGTACACAAACAAAAGTAAAACTCGACAATATACAACCCTACACCCACGTTTTACAGGAGAAGAAGCAATACACCATCTCTTCTCCCGACAAACCCACAACGAGCTACCTCCCCTTCCCCTCGCCATAGCCCTCCTCCTCTACTTCCCACTAGCTTGTTGGACAGCTGGCACCAGTCTCGCTTCCGGATTAGTCGTCCCTATGTTGTAAGTAGATATATATTTCCGGATTAGTCGTCCCGATGTTGTAAGTTGATATATATCTCCGGATTAGTCGTCCCTATATTGTAAGTTGATGTATATTTCCGGATTAGTCGTCCCTATGTTGTAAGTTGATATATTTCTCCGGATTAGTCGTCCCTATATTCAATATTGTAAGTTGATATATATTTCCGGATTAGTCGTCCCTATATTGTAAGTTGATGTATATTTCCGGATTAGTCGTCCCGATGTTGTAAGTTGATATATATTTCCGGACTATTCTTCCCTATGTTGTAAGTTGATATATATCTCCGGATTAGTCGTCCCTATGTTGTAAGCAATTTATATTTCCGGACTATTCGTCCCGATGTTGTTACTTACTTCGTTACTTCGTGATGTTTATCCGAGGAGTCGGAAAGGTCATCAGATGTCTGACCACCTTGATGGTGAGTAGTCAATCAGCGAGTTTGACCAACTGCAGCTATAGCCAGCGACCGGAGGTGTGTCCGGTATCAAAGCAAGAAAGTCGGACAAACTATGTTTGAAAGTGTCAAAAGTTTTAGCAACTTTGATTGACTGGGGCACTTTGTTCCACAGCTTAGGTCCTTGAACAGCAAAAGACATGTCGTAGAGCGTCTGGTTCTTTAAAGAGCTTGACTTTGACAATGGTGGTATGATAGCTACTGCACCATTCCTGGAAGTGGCCTTAAATTTGATATCACAGCAGTTGGGAACAACTTGATGGAGAATTTTCCACATCATTAAGATGATATACCGTTCTCGTCTGCGTTGAAGTGACATCAGATTTAGCTGCTTTAGCCTTTCCCAATAGTTAAGATGTTGCAGGCCACCAACTCGACTTGTGAATGATCTTTGAACGCTCTCTATTAGCTGTATGTCAATCACTCTGCCAGGGTTCCAAAGAGGACAGCAATACTCCAACAAACTTCTTACCAGTGATTTGTAAGTTGATATATTTTCGGATTATTCGTCCCTATGTTTTGTGTTGATATATATATATCCTGAGTATTCGTCCCTACTCCCTCTAGTGTATGCTGTTATCTAACACATCATGAAATGAATATAAAATAAATTGCCCGTAAAGCGTGAACGCTCGATCACGCGAATTATCTTAAAATTTGAATATTTTAGACTCTGAATCTTGACGTAACAATTTCAAGGTGACCATCTTCTGACACGTTTGTTAACTGTTTTATGACGCAGTTTCATGCTAGGTTTACATTTCACCTTGAGAAACTTGAATTCATAACTATGATAAATAACGAGTTCCAAATGTCTTCCATTTTCTTGAAGTTCAACGTTGAGATATTATACGTTAAGGTTAACGAACATTACAACGTAAAAACGCTCGATCACGTGAACTGCCCGAAAATTTGCGCATTCTAATATTTTGTTCTCAAAAATATACAAATTCACGGTTTTAAGGATGATTTCACAGGTAGCCCTGACGTTTCAGTTTGTTTCATGACGCCAGAAGGTATATTTTTCATGCTTGGTTTACAGCTGACAAGGAGAATAAAGGTCATAACAATAATAAACAATAACACACCCTGTAATACGTATGTGATCAGGGGCACAAAGGAAGACGTATGATTGAAACTTTGGTCGTGATCATCAGTCGATGATCTTAAGGCTTCAAGGCTCTGCTGGTTAAGTACAGAATCAATAATCAGTTTATTCATTTCATGCTTGTTTCTGCCTAGCTTCGGTTTAATTTGTAAAGTTAACCTTAAAAGTAGATTAACCAGTAGCCAGTGAAAAAATAAAAATATAAGATAACCTGTTGATGATAACTTTGAACTTCAGACTATTAGAATAAAATGCGCTGAATTATTTTATATTTTTTGAAATTTTCAACAAAAATTAGCTCTGCGATTATCGATTTATTGTTTAAAACCTTAAGTCTTTTGACAATATCAGTCTACCTTTTATCCAAGTTCCAACACTTGTTTTATTTTTATTTTTATGTATAAACAGCCCTTTTAATATAATTTAACCAAGAGAGACCTTTGGAACGTTTTTCCCACAGATTAAAATAGAATGACAAAACTGTTGCTTTTACTGGCGGCGACTTTCTGCGTTACTGCGGGAAGAACTCTCGAGGAAGAGGGTCAGCCAGACCTCCGCATTTATTATGGAAATGATGCGGAAATGAATGAGTTTCCGTTCATGGTAAGTACATAGGTGGAAGAAGCTGGAATTAGACGGGAAGTAGCTCAAATTAGCCGGAAGTAGCTGAAATTAGACGGGAAGTAGCTGGAATTAAACGGAAAGTAGCTGGAATTAGCCGGGAAGTAGCTGGAATTAGACGCCTAGATACTGACAGTTAAGATTCAAGTAACCGCGATTTGTCGGCGGCTGGCTCAAGCCGTTTACTAAACCGCTATTCTAACAGGTTAGACTTGCAGACCCTGAAGGTTACCACTTCTGCGGAGGAGCCCTGCTGACACCTCGTGTCGTGATCACAGCAGCGCACTGCGTCACGGACGGTGAGAAAACGTCCGGCCCCGAAGAGATATCTGTGTATGTGGGAGACCACACAGCATCTCGGGTTGAAGAAACGGAGCAGAAGTTGGCGGTAGGCAGGATTCTTTACCATGAAGGGTACGACCACTACGAAACCGCAAACGATATCGCGATCTTGATACTGAAGGATGAAGCTCAGCTCAACGAGGCAGTACAAGAGATAATGCTGCCGGTGGACAGGAAGTTTTATGCAGAAGGTTCGCCAATCACCGTTATAGGCTGGGGAGGAACTCAGAACGGAGCCGAATCGGACGTTCTTCAGAAATATGAATACGTGGTCTCGAATCAGGACGCCTGCAATAAGTGGTACCTTGATAATCATGACTGGCTAATCCTTGACGGCATGATGTGTACAGGGAAGCCCCCTCTGGACGGACACGCTTGGGCTGGCGACTCCGGGGGTCCTCTTGTTGCCAAAGACGGTGACAGGTTCGTCCTGGTTGCCTTAACTAGTTGGGGTGTAACCACACCTGACGTCAACTCATACGACGTTAACGTTGACTTGTTCTACTACATGGACTGGATCAGAGAAACTATGGCCCAGGGACAGGAAGGCAAATGGGTCGAGCTGGTGGGCGGTGAAGATAACTCCGGGATAGTTGTCTTCCACGAGATGGGCGGTGACCTGCCTTCAAGATCTTACACGGTTTGTAACAATGGAGTCAGTCAGAAAGAAGCTGCCGCAGTATGTGCGAAGTTGGGCTTCAACAACGGAGCACTTAAATACGCTGGAGAGTTCCTGTCGGCATGGAAGAAAAACGTTGAATTTCCTCCCATTGGCAAGTCTGGTTTTGTTTGTGATGCTGGATCAACAAACCCCTTTGAATGTGCTGGTGACGAATATCCGGGTGTCTCTAAGGTCCCATGTTTGGAAGGACAAAAGCTAGCCGTTACTTGCTTTAACGACGTCTGGGACTTCAGTGTCAAGGATATGTCTGTAAAACTGTGGAGGAAGGATACCAGCGCTGCCAGAGGCCTGGTGAAGTGTTACCCACATGCCATGCTCCGAGGGTCAAACTTGGACTTCAACAACGATGTACAGATGTTCCTCGTGAACATAAACGAGGGAGGAGCAGAGCTGGTTAAGAAAATGCAGTTTAAAGCGCAGAGTAGCGCCAACCTATACTTGGGACGAATCAGGCCACGTGACAAGATGAAGCATAACTGTTTGGCGTGTGTCGCAGCACTCCGTGGTGTCAACGGCAGATTCTTCGCTGCACAAGTTGAGGGGGATGACTGCAAACTTGACAGAGATGAAGCTCTTCAAGCTGTGAACGCATGGGCCATGAAGAGGAGCGAGGAAAACTAAGGCGACACAAACTAAAATCATAACGAAAAAATGGAAGCCAGTCCGAACTTTCTGAGTCGATGAACTTAAAAATTCATATTAGAAAAAACTTGCAAAATTAAATACCAGACTCTTTAGATTAGCTAAGAGAGATTAGCTTTGAGATCATGAATTTCATACAGTTATATTCGTAAAAGAAATAAAAGTTTTGTGAAGAATTATTGTCAAGAAAAAAGTGATCATCAGCATTCTCTTATAGAGAATGCTGATTGTAGATGAATGATTAATTATTAATCTCAACGCAAGTTTGTTTTTTATTTCTCACATCAAGAAAACACCAATTTGGCACCCAGCCCATCATCAGTGTCAGTCAGCAAATTTCAAATTATCTTCTAGAAAATTTATCCTTAACGATACTATGTATTGTTCACTGTTAATGATATCGAATTCAAGTATGCAGGATGTTGTTAAAAATCTGAGTTTAAATATGAATAAACAAGGAAAATTCGTCAAGAATGTAATTATTCTTACTTTTTTCAGAACAATTTTAAACAATTTTGACAAGTAAAGATATTATGGAAATTCATGCTTACCCGGCAAGCCATATGTACATTGAATAGAGTTCTATATATCTATCTATATGTTATGTATACATAGAATGTATTAACTAGGTACCAATCTCCGGAGTGAACGTCTCTATGTGATACAAATTTGTAAAACTTCAATCACAACTTCATATGCTGAACTGAATGTCTGGACTATTCGTCCTTACGTTGACCGGAGAATTTTCCCTCGATAACCCAATGACCATTAAGACATTTTGTCTCGTGACCCAGGTTGATTGGCGGACTGTTTGGTCGATTGGTTGGTTGTCTGGCAGTCACGATATTCGGTATCCACACAACGCCTTTTTGGGCCTGGCTAGATCCAGGCGCTTTTGCTCTCATCGGCGCAGCATCTTTCTTCGGCGGCGTTTCTCGGCTCACTATGTCTCTAGCTGTTATTTTGGTAATTATCTAATTTTTCGTGGACTTGATATTTATTTTTATTCTTTTTTCTCACTTCAGATTTTGTCAAAATCGTTTTAATCCATCGTCAAAAGTTTGTCTTATGCTAGTAAGTTACGCCTGGTCAGATAAGACGATTTCTAGATCATTTCGAGAAGGTTCATATCATTTCAGATGGAGATGACAAACGACATCCAGTTCTTGCTGCCGATTATGGTTACAATAATGGTCAGCAAGTGGGTCGGTGACCTCCTGACTCACTCCTTCTACCATGCTCTATTAGAGGTAAGAATTCGTTGTTCATCTCATTGTGATTTAGAAAATGTCGCATCTGATTTTTTTTCTTTTGTTATTCATTTAATAGTATTTGCGTCCTTTTGCTCAATAGCCGTTCAATTTTCAATTTAAAACCG
>JH152700.1:10503-25497 GCA_000226015.1 Mnemiopsis leidyi | reverse complement strand
AGCAAGACAGTACACATACAGACATACCTCCTCTTTCTCTCTCCACAGGTGAGCAAGACAGTACACATACAGACATACCTCCTCTTTCTCTCTCACAGGTCGAGCAAGACAGTACACATACAGACATACCTCCTCTTTCTCTCTCCACAGGTGAGCAAGACAGTACACATACAGACATACCTCCTCTTTCTCTCTCCACAGGTGAGCAAGACAGTACACATACAGACTTAGTTTGAATAAGGAGCAAGCGGTTAGCATTCTCATTCTACCCAGTATTGATGCTGCACATAGCAGTGCAAACATAGAAAAGTGTTTGAGTAATCGTAATTAATCAAAATGTTACCGTGAACACAACACAATATTACCGTGACCACAACACAATGTTACCATGACTACAACACAATGTTACCATGACGACAACACAATGTTACCATGACTACAACACAATGTTACCGTGACTACAACAAATTATACCGTGACAACAACACAATGTTACCGTGACCACAACACAATGTTCCCGTGACCACAACACAATGTTACTGTGACTACAACAAAATTATACCGTGACAACAACACAATGTTACTGTGACAACAACATATTGTTACCGTGACAACACAATGTTACTGATACCACAAAAAAATGTTCCCGTGAACTTTTCCTTCTACAGGACGTACGTATTGTTCCGAACTATGGGGCTACGTCACCTGATCGTGACAGACGAGACAAACACAGTAGTGGGCATGCTCTCCCGCAAAGACTTGATGGGTCACGCTCTAGAGGACAGATTAGCTCCAATTATCTCCGAAGTTGTAGGCACCTCTGTTTTATAGAGACCGTGAAATTAGTTTTAAGTTTGTGGAATAAGAGAGCACCTCTGTTTTGTAGAGACCGTGAAATTAGTTCTCAGTTTGTGGAATAAGAGAGCACCTCTGTTTTATAGAGACCGTGAAATTAGTTCTAAGTTTGTGGAATAAGAGAGCACCTCTGTTTTGTAGAGACCGTGAAATTAGTTCTAAGTTTGTGGAATAAGAGAGCACCTCTGTTTTGTAGAGACCGTGAAATTAGTTCTTAGTTTGTGGAATAAGAGGGCTTTCACCAATACTGAATTTGAATTTAAGTTATGTCGTTTTTTGTCGTTATGTCTTGAGTGATTTCGTGTTTTAACCTGTTCGGTAACAGAGAGAAATGTCTATAATTGGTAAAAGCTCAATATGAACCCAGAACGAAATAAAAACAGTATTTGAATACAAAGATATTAAAGTTGGAAAGTAAAACAGAAGAAATCGTTCATCTAGTAACTTCTTGTCTATATATAAATACAAACAGAGGACCGAAAAAAATTATCATTAAACCTAAACTTTGAGTGCCCATGTTGTGCAATGTGCCGTGCAAACTGCAAAGATTAGATTACATTATCAACTCGGTAATAGCGTTACTTTGGAAGAATATTTAATCTGATGATAGCAATGTTTATTTAACTCTGAAGTTTAGAACATTCAACTTTAAAAAGCCTTTATTTTCAGTGAGAAAATTCCTTGTGTTATCAAAAAATCACATCTTTAAACTTATTCTTTCTGATTATTTTTCAAACTGTGACAATTACATAATGATTCATATTTAAAAAGTGTTCGTTTAACTTATCAATATCAGTATGTGACGGCTAATATCTCGATCGTTTTCGATCTCCTGATCTAGATCTGCGCCTGTCTCGAGATCTGGAACGTCTCCTTCTGTCCCTCGACCTGTCTCTGCGTGATCTCTCCCGCGAGGATCTGCGTGACCTGTCACGCGATCTATTTCGTGATCTGTCGCGTGACCTTCTAGATCGGGATCTGTCACGTCTGCGGGATCGTGAACGACTCCGAGATTTTCTATCTTTATCTTCATTTCCTCCGTTCGGCTTTGTCTCTGGTCTTTTATCTTGAGAGGGAGCTTCATTTTCAGGCTCTCCATCTGCTTTCTTTGCCTCCTCGCCTTCTTTAGCTCCGACTTCATCTCCAGCAGATTCCCCTACAACCTTATCCTCTTTCTTCTCCCCCTCTATGTCCTCCTTGCTCTCTTTGGTTGCAGCGGTTATGTCATTTTCCTCCGTAGCTCCGACATTATTTTCTTTTGAGGTTCCCTCCTCGGCCTTCGTCTTCTCGCCGCTGTCAGCTGGTTTCTGCTCCTCTTTTTCATCAGATCTCGAAGACTTTTCTTCATCTTTAGATCTTCCACGATCTTCCTTATCTCCAGATTTTCTCCTATCCTCTCGGTCCCTAGACGTCTTTCTGTCGTCCTTGGAGGATCGTCTCGATCTATTACGATCTCTACTCCTGTCTCTGCTTCTGTGCCGCCTACTCCTATCTCGACTTCTACTCCGGTTTCTACGGTCTCTGCCCCTGTCCGACCTATCTCTACTTGATCTTCGATCTCGTCTTCCGCTGCCCTCTCGCTGACGCTCCCTTTCTTCGTCATTTTTCGTAAATTTTTGGTATCTTTCTGCGTCCCTGAAAATTAACCTTAAAGATTTTGAAGTTTTGATTTGATACATAATGAAT
This sequence comes from Mnemiopsis leidyi, assembly GCA_000226015.1. NCBI lineage: Eukaryota > Metazoa > Ctenophora > Tentaculata > Lobata > Bolinopsidae > Mnemiopsis > Mnemiopsis leidyi. Next base: position 22,956 of record JH152700.1, on the reverse strand, counting down.
CGAAAAAATCATAATTATATAGCCGAAAATCACAATGTTTATGGCTAACCTGCGTGAACGTTCCCGCTCGATAGACCCCCGCGTACCCTCCGATCTGCTACGACGTGAGTCTGCTTCTCTTGTCTCATTTTCTCGTGCTTTTGCTTCCTCTCTGTCCTTCTTCTCTTTCCTATTATTGGGTTTAAAATCGAATCAAAGAGGATTTTGTCGACGATGTATCAAATAATCGAACAATATCCTTTATTCGACGATATCCTATAAATAGGTTTACACAAATACACATTAAGTTTACACAAAGAATCAGATTGAATCGTAATTTGAGTTTAAATAAGTTTTTCACTTACTCCTTAGCGGCCAATTCGGCGACTCTTTTGTCCTCCTTCTCCTTCACCATCTTCTCCTTCTCCTCCTAAATTTTTCAGAGTCAAAATTTGCCGTAAAAGCAGCTACAATGAATTGAATGTGTGATAAAATGAGAAACCTGTAAGTTTAAGATAAGGCCTTCCAAATGTACACCGTCATCCCACACCATGGCATTTATCTGATACCGCCTCCTGAACGTAGGAAGAAAATAAATTAGCGACAGGCTAGGCAAGAGTGAGGATCAGAGTGACAGTGAGATGATTCTTAGTGGTGTCGGATAGGTGTAATGGTGTATGACTGTAGTGCTAAGATAGTGAGGTTGCTTGATGGAATGTGTGTGTAACTCAGATGTAATGGTGCATGATTGTGGCGATTAAAACTCCAATATTGAAACCTGTAGCTGATCCCTGTTACTCCTGTAGTCCACACTTCACGTTATTCTCCTGATGTTGTTAGTAAAACAATCTAGAAAATTGGTTTAATCGTTCTCAGATAAGCACGGTTTCCTTTAACCGCGGGACAAAAAATAGCTGTCCACAAGTATTTGCTGATGACGACTACATAGCCTATACTTATATGCCACTAACCTGAAGCGTGAAAGTTCCATGTTTTAACAACTCAAACTTTACAATTTTTCAGGGCGTGGCCGAGACTGCCCGATACTTTACAACTAAATATAAAAGTTAGTTAAAAACTCAAGTAATTGCAAGTGCCATGCTATAATATCAAAGCTAGCATTTAGTGAAGATCACACTGAACTGATTCAAAGACAGACATTTTGATATTCTTATTCAGAGGCTGCCTTTGACCTACTAAATGGTTCATTTTCTTCCTTTCTCCAAGAACGGAGACATCGAACGTTAAAATCGGGATTCAAAATACAAAGGCAACCTCGTTTTTGTACCTCTTAGAATTCCAGATATGTTTGAAACTGGTGGTTGACTGGGCTTTTATATTCCTACCAGAAAATTGAAATTAATTCAAGCACTTTCAATCGAAAATAAATATCTAATGATCGCCTAGCATAAAAATACCCCTCAAATTAAAAGCAAAGTTTGATTTCGTCAACATAAAAACAACCGACAATACTTCCTACTGGCGAACGACATCACAAACAACCAAGTCTAAGTTATAATACTATCCCTCTCTAGGTTATATACCTTTACAGTTTACAGCTGTAATATTAACGCACTGGATGAACTCCGTATGGTGAGGATTAAAATACATAATTAAAACACATGCAAAAAAGGTGTGAATAAGAAGCACGTGACAGACAATAGACGAACCTTCAGCTCCTTGATGGCGTCCCTGATGAGAGCATAGCCGACGTGCTGCTTCCCCGACAAGTGTGCATCTACCCGAGTCTGTGTGTCGTTAACGACAAGGAACGCTCCACATACCGGACATACCTCCATGTGTTTCATCTCGTTAATGAAGGGCACGTTCTGTTTTACCTGTACAAGATGGATTATACGCTGCTTTCCACCGTACAGTTGCTTTATTATAACAGTGCACACTGCCAAAAACGTTAAAGAGTTTTGATAGATATCTGACAAATCATACGAGCAAGCTTACCAGAAAAACTTTCTTTTGAGGGTCTTCTGTCCGAGCTGCTTTGAGTGTTTCACGCTCCTGTCTCATTGTCTCTACTTGCTTCATCATTTCTTGAGCTTCGTCCACATTCCCAACTGAACCGGCCTCCGCCATCTGAGGTATTCAATTCGAATAGAAGCAAAATTTTTAGGTTGTCTGGAATCAATCTCTGAAAGACACGCGCACCGACATCTTACTTTCGGAGAAAAGTAAGACTTACGAACAAACGAAATTTACCTTTTCGAGCATAACGTCGATTTCTTGGTTCAGTGTCTCTAAGCGGCTGTTTCGCGATTCATCTGCTTTCTGTTGTTCCTGGAATAGAAGTTTAGAGTTTTACAACGAACAACCTGGTTGGAAAATCAACATCTATTTCTCTGTATGAGTAAACCTACAGTTAAGGTCGGTCAGATGATTTTCTCATAGGATATGTAATCCGCGCGAAAAATTTCTCGATTTTACAGTAGCGAGTAGGTCACATTGGCTTTGTGAGATTTGACTTTCGTCGCGCGTTCCGTTTCGTCAGCTAAAAGCCCGCAGATTAGGCAATACTGATTACTGCCAGATTAAAACAGTTAAATGTTGTGTATCATTGTCAATAACGGTTGAAAATACAGTTATAGCTTTAAAATTAATAACTTGGTTTTTAAAATAAGACCTCAACGACCCTTTTTTAATACTAATACTGATAAAAACAAATATTGCACGAGTGTATAAACTCGTGCAATATTTATTTCTATCAGTACTGAAAAATATATTTTTAATATATTTGAAAAACCAGATCATTTATTATTTAATATCCAGCACCAAGTCGATTGTTGGAACGTCACTTTGCCCTAGCTTGATCTTAACATGGGAGAGCTACTTTATCTTCTCAGTTGCAATATCTAAACTTATTTAAAACTGGATCTCCGAGAATTCAATCTATAAGAACAATCGTCACTTCACACTCATTACATTCACCACATCGCTAAATAAGTACAGTAAATACGCTTAAACAATCAGCCTTGAGCCGCAACATTCGATAATTTGTCAGATACAAGCGAACCTTTCCGACTTAACCTATGTCATCAAGTTCTTAATTTAAACTATTTATTCGACATTCTATAAATTCCTGTTCCTTTAACGGCACTGGCTTAACGAGATATAGATAGGGTAGGTTTTGAATTACATAACAAGATTATCAGTGTTTTCACGTGACATTGGTCAGGTGTTGTTTTGAAGAGGTGAACTTGAACAAAGAGACATTTGCTAATCAGCACAACCATCGCAAGTATTGCTGAATATTTGATATGACAAGGGATTTGTGTTGTAAATAGAAGTAGGTTTAACCTTTCAAAAAAGTATCTATCTTTAGGCCAATAAGACTTTTGAAAATACTGCCGGGTCCCTAAGCACCAAGAAAGCAATGAAGCTAGGCTATTTGCAGTACGTGATTAGATCATGAACAAATTACATCAAGTTTGTATTAGGAATGGAAACACAAAGCTACAGGATCTGGCATGTGAATCCATCAGAGGACCGGACCCACGACCTCCGTCCTTCAGTTATTCAGACTGTTGCTCTAACCACTAAGTTACCCAGGCCCCGAGTTGATTCACATGCCAGATCCTGTAGCTTTGAGTTTGCCTGCTCACAACCCCCAATTGACATTATCACAGACACCTCGGTAGCAAGTTGGCCTTATATGGCAGTGCTGTACATTGTCAGGCAACAGTGTGTAAAAGCACTTGGCTCTTGCTCCCCAAAAACAACATTCATATCATGAAACTTGTGACGGTTGCTATAGTAGTAATTGGATAGACAATAGTCACGACAGATAAAATAATGAGACGTGATCACATGATATAAACTACATATACGATTCGCTAAGTAAACTTACTGCCTTCATGTAACGCTCATCGTGTTCCAAACGTTCATGTTGTCGCTTTATCTTTCTCTCCATGTCGTCCACTATACTCTCCAGAAACCGCAGGAAGGATTCCTCATACCCCATCGTCTTCCATCGCTGACTTGTCGTGTATCTGAGGGAAGGGGCAGGGTGTTATAATTTCAGTTTCGGTAGTATATTCGCACCGCTGTTAGGTTTATGTTTATACTCAAGTGAGGCGACAATTAGAACTGCTTATGCTTAATCTGAAATATTTCAGGTTTCTACCGGTATTCAGTGCTATACTCAATTGTGAGTCAGGGCGCTCTCTCGCCACTCGTAAAAAATTGATAAAGTAAAACGACAAAAAATCGGCAGTCGAATTTTGCAGTCACCACTTATTAGCACTCATTTATAAATTGCTAGTTTTATTATATGATCACGATGTTGTGAAGTATAAAACTGAATGTGCTGGTGACGGTGGAAAGACTATAAGGGATTCATTCGGGAGCATGTGAGATTATATCCAGGGTTTGTTCGACAATTGGGGTGTGTCTAGCTAGCAAAGATATTCAAAATGGGTGCTGCTTGTGATGGACTCTTATAGGATGGGATGGTAATCTCAGTCTGGTCGTCTGGAAACCACCAGAATTCCAGTTCAGAAAACGCGTTCTAAGAAGCGGCCACTGATGAGATGCCTCTTCATGTCTATGGTTGGATTTGACATCTGGGCCCCTACCACCGCAGTAGGCTATTCGTAGTCTAATTTTCAACCTTGCTTAGCATTAGCCCTCATTCATAAATTGCCATAGTTTTGTTACAAGATCGTGATGAGGTGAAGTATAAAATGTTTGCGGTGATCAAGTTACAGTATGTAAATTCCACCTTAATTGAGAGCATCCTCAAGTCACGTGACCACCTAATCGGGAACACTGGCAAGTTATAAGTTTACAAACGATGTCTCAGGAAACACACTTTGAGCTTGGTCGCCTCATGAAAAGGCGGCTTTTACTGACGGAATAATAAGAAATGCAGTTCAGCACATTAGTTGAGAGATACCTTAAATGCCTCTAAGCACCAATCACAGTTCTTTTCCCGAGTTTTCTGTTCGCTCAAAACGTTGTTTTGCTTCCTCAAATTTCCATACATCAAGCATGTGGTTTAACGTGAAAGAACTTCTTTACAAAGAATGGGAGTTTTTAAAAATGATCATATCGTACCTCCTAATCATAATTGCCAGATTGGGCGTGTCTTTCGTCACCGTCCTCTTTGCTGGGCGCATCAACAAAGCCCATTTGGCCGGGGTGGGTTTAACTCACACGCTCTATAATACCGTTGTGATGTCTCTCTCACAAGGTTATCTCTATGTGTTTGACGTGTACGGGCCCCAAGTTTCCGGGTCTCCAGAACAGGGGGAAGTAACAAATGTCCTGATAAAGTGCCTGCTACAGGGGACATTATTGCAGCTTATCATCCTGGGTCCTTATCTCAACTTGGTTCACGTTATCCGTGTTTTACCCAACTCTGGACTCTATCTGACTGGTGATGCAGGAGAGGGGGAGGTGGACGTTGAAGATGATTTCCGGGATATAGCCGTGACATACCTGAGAATCACAGTGATAGTTGAGATCATGGATTATGCACTGGCTTTAATGTCAGCTTACTTCGTTATACTTGAAAAGAAGAGGTACGTTTGTATTATCGCTACAGTGCCAGTAGCTGTTCATGTTTGTGCAAACTATTTCCTTGTTTCGGTTCTTGGCCTGAAAGTGGAGGGACTTGGACTTGCTGCGATCGCAGGACGCTTATTTGCTCTGACCCTCACACTTGGTATTTGCATCTTCAATGTGAAAATAGGAGAGTTTCCCTGGAACGGATTCAGCGCCAAAATACTGAAGGGATGGAAGCCAATGTTAAAGCACGGACTGGCTGGTTCGGTCATCGTCTTCACAAGATTATGCCTATTAGAATTGTCTGTGTTCTGTAGCCAATTTGTCAGCACAGCTACTCTCTCAGCAATCGTCATCTTGGTTCAAGTTTGTTTGATGGTGTTGTGGCCCATAACATTGGCAATATCCCTATCTGCAGCTAACTTGATGGGAACAGCACTAGCCGAGGGAAGTGTGTCCGGGGTAAAACAGTACATATTCCTGACATTGTTTAACACCCTGCTCGAAGTAATGCCTCTTTCTCTGCTTGCTTATGCTATAAGAGGCTATTTGGTCGGGATCTTTAGCCATGATTCAGAGATAACCGACTTATTCATCAGCACGTTTTGGTTAATCTGTGTCGGCTTGCCTTTTACTCATTTACAGGTCGGTGTAAATCGTGGTATGTTGACAGCTTTTGGTGAACAGGGATACACAGCCACGACCACGTCCATTGCAAGTTACGTTATTGGGCTTCCCGTCGTCCTAGCGACCATATTTTTTACGGACCTCGGGCTGATAGGAATTATTGGTGGTTTGACCATTGCTGAGCTGGTCCTTTTCTGCACTGGTGTAGTGAAGATTTGGCGGACAGACGTTAAGGAAGAAATTGAGAAAAGTCGTGAGAGAGTAAAAATATCGACAAGTGGGAGTTTGAACGGTGAAAACGCCGAAAGTGGATCTGTACATAGTAACTCTGCCCACAGTACTGAAAAGAAGGAACTCGGATTCAGGCGACCAGATTCAAGAGAATATGGGTATCAAAATGTATCATACACCAAGGGATTGCTGACAACAGAAAATATTTCTGATGAAATATTAACTGATAATGACGTCGGACTAAATGGAGGGACGAGAAATGTTCTCATTTCATTTTTCTTTGCATTAATTCTATTTATAGCACTCGCAATCATCTCATTCATTTAAGAAAAAATGTTGTCATCATAAGGCATGCTTGATCGCTATTTACCATTGGCACATGCTCGTAATTTTCTTCGAATTGACTTATTTGAAATCCTGAAGGACTACGAAACGAATCTCAATTCCTTTGCTCGATCGTGCAGAACAATTAACAACGATGGAATTATCCATTTGCCATAAAGGAATTTTGAATGGACATGAATCATTGTTTAAATTTATACCCTTTTACGTTGTAGAACTTTTTAAAGAACTTGCAACTTACAGGGTTCCGGTTAAAGATGGTCATTAAGATTGAAGGATTTCGAAGGTTTTCGTAGAGGGTTAATAGACATATAAATCGAGTTTGTTGTTGTGGAGGTGTTCAATAAACATGTTTTAATCGGCCTCAAAATTTCGAAGATGGTTTTTCAGAGTCAGGTGTTAACCGTAAAGTGTACAATATACGTTATTGAGATATTCATTTCTTTACAATAGCAGCGTTGTAGTTATTTGAAATTTTCATAAAAGAAGATCAAACTTCATACTCCTTAAATTACTTACGTTTCACGTATTTTGACGTCGTGCGTGGAGAATTTACAGGGTCCCAGATCGGCTTTAGTGTTGGTAAACAGGTCGTGCGGACAAAACTTTACTAGGAAGTATTTGCATACCTGAGGATAAGTCGTGGTAGTCAACCTGTCGACTATGTGATTTATCTTTATATTCCAGTTAACTGCTGAAGTGCCAAGTTTTCACGGGCGAAATAATGGTAATTCATTTTAAATCGGCTCATAAAATTTTTTTACATTTTAACTCTAAATTTAGACTCCCTAAAAAAGTGTGTGAAACAAACCGATTCGTCAGACCAGTGTTCCATCTGTCTCTCCTTTTCAACTAAGGACAAGTTTCTGTCTCGTCCCATCAGCTCATCCAACATAAGTCTCATATCCGCAGTCATCTTGACAGGATTTTACTACCTAGATTTAGGATAGGATAAGCCCACGAGAACTTTTTGTGGCGGCAAGGTGTGCCACATTTGAAGTAAAAATAACTTCAAAGAATCAAAGCCAACTTCAAAACTTGAGCAAGCAACATAATTCATTGCTCTAGAAAAACAACACGAGTAAAATAACACGAAAGTAAAGTTCAATGACCTTTAGCACGGAACTTTTAATCACATCACAAATAAAAAAATTTGTGCCCACGTGTCGGCCATCTTTCAAGATGAAAACAATTAAATAGTGTAGTCCATTTAATTTTACGATCATTTCTCATTGTTGAATGGTCCCAGTAAAGTCAAAAACTTTTAAGATTATTCGTAAAAAATTTTTTGGAAATCAACATCAGCAGAAATCAATTAAATATCCCTTCAAAACCTGATAGAAGGAATATATAAAGATAAGGTTCGATTTTGACACAGCTTACTGGTCAATGCAAAAGACTCGAGATGTTCCAAAAGCAGGTATAGATTGAGATTAAAGATCCATCGCTAAACAAAAATTTAAACCAAAGGGGCCACAAGTTCAACATGACATATTCTGATTTCAAACATAGTGAGACATTAGAAACCGTGCACTTTTATCTGATCAGATGAGGCAAGTCCAATTTGAGTGAGGAACGTTTTCATCTTCTTTCTTTGATCCCCCTGAAGCTGGAGAACCTCACCGTATTCAGCGTGTTCCACCACTGTTCCATTGCAATGGAATTCTTTTTTCACCACTTTGATGATTCTTTTCAGGTCGTAATTCTGGGAAATTCCTTGGATGGTGGTCAAACTTTTTCTGCCGTTTCTCTGTTGGATTCTGATGTGGATGTCTTCTTTTTGAGTGGTTTCCTCCTGTTCATCTCCTAGATCTGCAAAGGGATCCTTCTTCTCTAAGTTCGTAATTCCAGAGTCGGTCATTGGGCTGGTGGGATTCGAGAAGCTGGTAGTGGAAGTGTGCACTTCTTTCACTAGACCTCACTAGAATGATGTTTACATTAGTGAAATCAATTATTAGGTTGATTGTACATTAACTAAGAACCAAATCAAACATACACTCAACAATCTGCAGTTGTCTTATTGTAACCATTTGACATCATTAATCTTAAGAAAATGGTAAAGCTCTGCTAACAAAACCAGAGGGTAATAATATTTGTAGTCCAAGAATTAACAATAAAATGTAGGTTTGAACAATGAAAACATGAAAATAATTAAGAACATATTACAAAATTAAATTGATAACATAAAAAATCAAACATCTGGAAAAGATTAAAATCATAAAAATTTAAGACAAAAATACATATGTGTTCAACTAAAAACTGACAAACATCATGTCTAACAACAAAAGAAAATCATGCAAGACTCAGTTCTTAAGGCGTGGGATAATTTCATCGGTCCAAAATGCTTCAGGGACTCTTAGATGATCAGATTCAATCTTCAAAAAGCTAAGTCGACCCTGGAAGTTCATTTCTCTCAACCCCAGTTTGTCTTGTTTCCATATGTCACTTTCTTGAAGGGTCATCAGCTCCTTAGCCTGTCCTGGTTTGTAAAAGCCAAACCATTCACTCTCTTTTGGAATCACCATGGTGTCCCTGTTGAACATGATAAAGGTAATGTTAGAGACTCTCATCAAGTTTTGCTTGTATGTTGGGTTCAAAGTAACTTCTTGGTTAACATCAGCAATAAATTTGCTGTGTTTTCGATATTTTTCCTCGTTTAACGGATCATGCCAGTATTGGGCTTGCACCAAGTGGTTTTGAACATAATCAGTGTATGCTCCCAAGTCAAGCAGTTTATCCACTTCTTTGCAGACAAACCAAGACCCGGGACAGTGTGGAAATCCATAAACTCCCTGGTGCTGTCCTCCAACTGAAATCAGCTGTTTCATTGGTGGCTGAGGGCACTTTTGAGCAAGCCCTCTCAGGAATTGCCCACCTTGAGAAAATCCCATGGCATTGTAACCATTTTGTAGGTTCTGATCTTTTTGAATTACATTGCAAGCAAAATCAATTTGTGCATTCACATCCATAAAAAAGCCATTGGTGGTGTCTGAGGCAATCGAATCTCCTATCATCAAACTAAGTACATATGCACCATCAAGCTCTTTTTCCAGCATCTTCTTGACAGATCCCATGCTTAGAGGATTACAGCAGCTGTCCCCCATACCATGCCAGAGTACAACAGGAGTATGAGTAGCAATGCATGGTAACAGAAGAGTAGCCAATAACACAAATAACCTTGTCATAACCTGAAATGGTAAAAAAGTAGGTTATTACTAGCAGATAGTAGTAAACAGCTTAAACAAAGATTGTTGACATAGTCAAAATTCCTGCTGTTTAACCAGATTTTTATCTCAACTCAAATTAAAGCACCTGATAGAGACACGCAATGAACTTCAATCTCACAAAAATTTCTGAAACATAAAAAATATTCTTGAGTGCTAGTGAGAAGCCAAGCCCTCTTGATAAATCAAAAACCAGGTCAATAACCATCTTTTACAATCCTCATCAATATGAGTAAGTACAGCACAATGTGTAGGGGCAATGCTTAATCCATTTGTATTAGCATTTGTATGCAAGTTAAACAAGTTTTTCAAGTTAAACAAGTTTTTATTTTCTCGTCTGCAATATAACAATAAAATATTAAAATATCTTTCCCTCTTAAAAACATGTCATAGGAAGAAAACATATAAACTATGCGTATTTATAAATAACATTGTTATTCCAAGGAGAAAAAAATAATAAAAAATTAAAAAAATAAATAAATGAATAAATATTCATGTAAGGAGAAGTAAAAGTAGAAAATCATCATAAAAGCAAAGAAATATCATTAAACGTCAATTTTTATTTGCATTACTCGCTGGTACTGGTAAGCTTTTCGTTGTTCAAATTAGTTGGCTATGATACAGTATACACCCAGGCTATTAAAGGTTTACTGAAGGGGCTCCTGAAATATTCGAGATCTTTGAACGGAGACTTTCCTTATTTAACAATGCCCTTAGCGCACTCTTCTAGGATTGGTGGATCTGGGAATTGAAACCTTGATCTTCGGCGTAGAAAGTCGGGGTAGATACCACCACCATCTCTTAAGACCAGATTGATTAGGAGAAAAAATAAATGTTAAAATTAAAGAAAAGAGAAGTATTAGGCAAGTAAAGGAAAACATTTGTAAACTTCTTCCGGAGTCAGACCGAAAATATCTTCAGACAGCAGCAGAAAAAGGAGCAACATCATGGCAACCCAATCCATAACCCTGGATACTCCTCGAATAAGAGAGAATTTGAAGATGCCAGACTCAGATATAGATGGGACACTCCTGATGTGTCATGCCATTGTGGAAGTAGAAAACTGAACTCAGTCAATCATTCATTATACTGCAAACTTGGTGGATATGCAAATATCCGTCACAACAACATTAGAGACATAGAGGCAAGAATCATGCCAGACTCGAAGGGTAACATTTGATGTTTAAATTGAACCAGGGTTACTGGTTACAAAGACTATCGACAAACATACAGTGAAATCTTGAAACAAAGACTTTCTGACCCGTAGAATTTCCAGTAGCCTTGAATTAACATTCTTTGATGTACGGATTAGTAACCAAAATGCAATATCAAACAGATCACTGACACTAATTATAGGCGTGTATTCAAGAAATTGAAAGCATATGGTAGTACAATCCTTCAATTTGAAAAAGGATCATTTGTTCCATTGGTTTATTGTAGGTTGATAACCTACTGTCGCGGCCATCACGCGCTGTCACGCATTTCTGGCCTGGAGAAGAAAATCTGACGCGCATCGCCCGTTGATTGGTTTACACCACTAGAGAAATAAACACTTCTCAACCTATAAAACTTAGAAGCTGAATAGATTAGCCCAAATTCAATATTGTAATAATTACTACAAATCCTGAAGGTGACAAAAAACCATTAATTGAAACAAAATGTTGTTTGTCCGGGTTAATTACCATAATATACAAAAACTGCATAAAAAGAATTGAATAAAGGTGGGTACACACAGTGGACAGGCGGTGATTTATTGCGCGCGTCAATTGTCGAATTTCGCGCGCGCCGCGAATGTCTTAATGTAGACCCCATATACTGTAACCATATTTGCGCGCAGTTCAGGATTGAATATTGAATAACTAAAACGCATGGATACTTGCATGGCTTGCTCTTGCCTAATTGCGTTGCGGTGAGGTTATAAGGTAAACTGCTTGGCTGCACCGATGTTGTGATGCTCTTAACAAATCGAACCTGTCTGTCCTGTAGTTGTACTATGAACATACGTCTACTAGTGTGTTAATAACTGATAACTTAATCTAATCCTAAATTTTAATTATGAAACTACCAGCTAATAAGACCAAATTATTATTGCACATTTTCAGCTTATGTGTTATGTTTTTGGATCGTTGATGATGATGTTAACGTTTTAGATCGTTGTTCGTTTAAATCTGTTGTTATTGGAATCGGTAATGTAAAGTGTAAAATCCATTTTAGTTTAACTATCAGGCATCATTGTTGAGTTTTTACCCAACTCTTAAAACGTTTGATGGATGTGTCAACGATGGAGTCAACGATTTAGCTAGATACGGCCGCAGACCTGAGGTTCTAGCTGACATGGTCGCTCAGCGTCTAGCTACCACCTGTGGTAAACACAAGAACACCACATTTGTATTCATGTCCATACTCAGCACAGGCTATGACTGGCTCAACACTGCCGTCTCACGTTTCAATGAGTACATGTTCGAATTAGCGGCCAAGGTCCCTAACTTGCTGTTTTTGACTCCCACCAGGTCATCCTTGATAGCTCCCTCTG
>JH152698.1:67278-81835 GCA_000226015.1 Mnemiopsis leidyi | reverse complement strand
TATGCAATGTATACATGATTGCCTCAATTATGTGTTCTAATCATGCAACAATCGCAACAAGATGTACCATCAATCAAGAGATACAATCAAAATTCTTTTAAACTGAAGTTTTATTGAGTAATTTGTCTTGAATGACAGATTACCTAGATTGAAAGATGAATGTAACACGATTTTAAACGTTCAGCCGGACAATTTTAATTAACAACTTATCCACACCATTTGTTAAAACACATGAACGTTGTACGAATAAAGGTTGCATATACAATACAATAATGGCGACGTTATGCAGACTCAAGATATTTAGAACAAACAATGAAAGAAACGCGCTATTGTGTTCAAACTTTGCGCGTGCAGTTTTCAAATCTTGCATCTAATGGCTGCATTAATTCGTGCGTTCAACACGTGCAGAACAATGAAATTGACTGAAATGACGTCTGGTTAGTGGTTTGCGAAATGCGAGTTGCATGTTGCGTATCTTTATTCCTTATTCCGTGAATTGTAATAACAATAAGCGATGGCATGACACGGGAAGTTCAGCGGTCGCCTGACACAATGAAAGCGGCCGCAAGTCTTGTTAGGAGAGCAATCCAACAAAATCTGGATGCTGTCAGACCAATTAGTGTTATTTTTACTTTGTAGGTTGATAACCTACACGGCCATCACAGGCTCTCACGCATTTCTGGCCTGGTGACATGAACAGTGGCGTAACAACGGCCCTCGTTAACCCCGGGGGCGGTACAGTGCTGCCCTACACATGATCTAGCCACTCCGAAGCATAGGTGAAGAAAAGTATTTCTTTCTGGTACTGAGCTTTTTAGTAGCAGAAAATTTCGGTTAGAAATTTGTGAAACATAGCTCGCTCGGCGGCTTGCTCGCATTGAGTAACTAGAGCCTATGCTGAGCTAATCCTGGCCAAGTTTAAGCCTCAGCTGAGTTTACTCAATTGCAAACCTGACCACGGCCAAACTATGTGCTTATGTGCCTTCAGAGATCTTAAGCTTAGTTATTTCATATCTATAAAGCGTAGACTAGACGCATATTTCATATCTAATCATGACGGCAATTGCAATTTTCCATATCCCCTTTTACATAAACTCCTTAGAATTTGATATTGAATACGCGAAATAACTTGTAATGCCCAAGCATGATATGCGAAATTTTCCGGAAAATATTCTAAATAATTAATATGACTTACTAGATTTTTACTTTTTTCAATGAGTATAGTGTGTGTCCTATTTTAGCTTTGTTGTGCCGCGCGAGCGTGTACCTGCCTCATATGCATGCTTTGGCATTTATGGAATGGACAGGCGCGCCTGCCGCGCGGCACTCTAACTGCCTTTAACTGCGCGCACTATGCTGGGCCAACCCGCGCTATCTATATTTTTTGATATTCTACCAAGTGCGGTGAATGAGATATGCATTATTTAATTAGTAAATGCTGTAAATTTGTCTTTTCCTGAAAAAAAATTTGTCTTTTCCTGTGTCTTCTTCAGTCGGCTTTGTGTAAAAATTTGTGCCTTAGTAGAATCCCTAGTTATAAGTTCAGAGTAAGTTAATTTTGTCGCTTTGCTCATACTAGAATATCTTAGACTTCAGGTAAATTAAACTAACCACAAACTAGAACATTGCCTCTTACTGATAGTTAGAAGCAGTTCTTAAATTCTGATCAATACTTGCGGTACAATTTATTCTTTAAAAAAATGAGTGCGCAGGTAAAAAGTTGTAAATTGAGACAGAAAATTGCAAATGAAAAAGCCTTTTTCATTATTTTTGTCCCCCGGAATCTTTTCCAAACCGAGAATTTGAATTTCTGTAATAAATTACTGACAAAAAATTGGCTAAAATTTGTGCCATTTTCGAAAGTTTTCCCTTATTATTTTAAACCGAGAATTTCTGGGACAAATAAATTGACTACAATTTTTCTTGCCCGAACTTTTTTCAAACCGAAAATTTCGGTTAGGATTTTCGGTTTTCAGGTCCTGTCAGTACCTTCAGTAATGTTTATTTCCACTATGCTCCAAAGTAGCCAAATCAGTGGTGTTGTAGCAGTAAAAAGGCTTCCCTAAGTGGCGCCCCTGGTTTAAGAGCTTACTGGGAGCTATTTGTGAAAATATTTTCCAAAAATCAAAATAAACAGTGAAGTTATTAAACCAAACTCGCGATTTTGCTAGTCGCGCAGTAAATCTTGCAAAATTGTCCTATACTTTTATGACGGTTTGGCGCCCTCGGCTTAGCTAACTAAAAGTTATTTTGAATCTGTAAATGGGCACCGCTAACAGTTACTCAGTAGAGGATCCCAAATCAGCAATTGAGGTGATGCGTATTTGTATTTGTTACACCTGTACCCAGGCTTTTACAGTTATACTGAAGGGACTCCAGGAAGATTCTAGATCTTTTAATGGAGACCCTCCTCATTTAACCCTCAATCACAGTTTCCCGGTCATTCGGCTGAGTCGACCGAAGAAGATTGCATAGGCAAATGCCCTTAGCGCACTCCTCTAGGATTGGCGGATCTGGGAATCGAACCCCCGATCTATTAACATGAAATAACGTTTGGATTCCTAGCACACAAACTAAACTTGAGAATATTGCATAGCTCTGATATAAGAATCCCTAAATCTAGACTAGATCTTTCCCACAAAACTTCGTTCATATTGCTTCTACCACATGGAACATGAACAGTTTAATTGGTAAAGTGTTAGACAAGTGTAAACCTAATGAAAGCAATATAATGATCCCTGGGTCTAGTAAGTGCTCACATTTATTGACACCCATATCGATAATAAAATCTTGTGTCAAATCTATTTTACTTGACACTCAGAAATCAGCTCTACCTGGCCTTGAAATGGAATGGCTACCATGTAATATCTGGAGCTGAGTTCATGTATTTTCTGAACATCAACATCCCATGCCTCACATCCACCTATAGAAATTTTCCTTGAACTATTTGTTACTAACCTCTGCAATGGTAAATCCCAATGGCAAGGTAAGTATGTCATGTTCGGATCTTGTACAATCATCAGATTTGTGTGTGAATAAATATTATGTGTCCTCATGATATTTTGAATCTATGTTTTTGTGTCATTTAAGGGGGGGTTGAAAAAGGTCGACCTTTCGTGCCCCACTTGGATACATAATAACTTTTAAAATTACCTAAAATAAATCGGTTTTGGATGCCTAAACCCGATTTTTAAGAACACGCATTGGACGAAAAACCCACTTGAAGTTAGCAAAAAATGAGCAAAATTTTCATGGGATTCTTTATAACCTAAGTTATAAATGGCGTAGGAGCATGAAAGTTTTACAGGTGATAGCTCAAAGCCTTGACTATACTTCCTCCAAAGGGCATCTATAATGATCAAATTGTTGCCGAGATACAGCCGTTTTTGGAAAATTAGTCAAATTTTAACTTTAAATGCGTCTCAAGGAGCTATTTTACGTGCAATTCACTTCAAATTTTTGTCAGTGATTCTTAAGACTATGAATAAAATTTCCTGTAACCGGCATCGATATTCCCTGATCCCGAGTCTTTTTATGGCATCTCAAAGTAGGTTGCCCCAGAAAACACTGTTTTTGGCCTATTTTTGGTGGTTTTTTGGGTCTAAAGTACAGAGTTTATTTCACTCGCATTTCATATTTTTACTGAAAAATGCTATAACCTTTTCCTGTCTGAGGTATGAAGGACAACTGAATCCGACCTTCTTGAGGTCGGAATCACTGTTTAAAATTTCTTGCCCAGTCACCATTTCAGCTCAATTTTTGATGTTTTTGCGAGATTACAGACAAACCAGACAAGATATGGATCTGACGACTTAAAATTTGAATTTTGCGCTAAATTTAACTCAATTTGACTCAATTTGAAGATGTAAATTTCGTCCATTTTTGTAAAACATAAATTGTGGTAATTGCTTGCACATTTTGCTCATTTCTATGGGCCAATTTTGGTTTCTTCACTTCTGAAGGTCGTAGAGACCTGATTTTTATACCAAAATGATCGCAATTGCCATACTTATATGTGACTTATGAAGCAACATATACCTAAAAAAGCTTACTTTTCGAGAAAATTGCAAAAAACCAATTTTTGACTATGTACATGCACTTAAAACAGATATTTACGATTTTCTCCAAAACTAAGCGTTTAAACGTATATGTTGCTTCATAACTCTTATATAAATGTTGTCATTGCGGTAAATTTGCTGTGTTCAAAAATCCGATACGACCTTCTTGGGCGGAGTGAGCTTTTTGCCTCAGAGCGTAAAATAACTCCTTGAGACGCATTTAAAGTTAAAATTTGACTAATTTTCCAAAAACGGCTGTATCTCGGCAACAATTTGATCATTATAGATGCCCTTTGGAGGAAGTATAGTCAAGGCTTTGAGCTATCACCTGTAAATTTTTCATGCTCCTACGCCATTTATAACTTAGGTTATAAAGAATCCCATGAAAATTTTGCTCATTTTTTGCTAACTTCAAGTGGGTTTTTCGTCCAATGCGTGTTCTTAAAAATCGGGTTTAGGCATCCAAAACCGATTTATTTTAGGTAATTTTAAAAGTTATTATGTTTCCAAGTGGGGCACGAAAGGTCGACCTTTTTCAACCCCCCCTTAACAGAGTCTTCAAGTTTACAATTTAGTTATCTGTACATGTTACCGACTTCTACTTGTTATAGAATGTTAAAGTTAACACTGCTATCTAGAGATATTGTACTACTCAAATGCAGCCTAGCCTAGAGTTAGATACTGCATAGAAGCATGGACAACGCTGAGTCTACAGCTCTTATAATTACAAGATTAACGTAGTCATAGCAGACAGAGCGCCATCATGGCGTAATTTAATTAAAACAACAATTTTAATCAGGAATGTTTGTATAGTGGACATTTAGATATAGAGGTAAAATTTCATTAGATAAGATTTAAGAAGCAAGGTTCACGATATAAAATGTCAGTTCACATTGCATTATAGACTGTAGGCAGCTGAGGAATCTTCTCATTTTCCATATCAAATAACAAGCTTGTTCAACGTCGTAGGACTATAACATTTTATGTTTTTATAATATTCGAAATGAAAATACTAATAACTTGATGCATTCTCTTGGGTTAAGTGATTTCTCCGACTACATATCTAAATAGAACACGCATTACAATGTAGAGTGTATACAGTAATCAGTATACATTGTACTGAACTTGTACATTTAAGTTCTGAAGAACAGTACATAAATTCTTGAATAAGAAATGCGTGATTTGATCTTATTAATTAAACAAGATATATACACAAGATACTATCATGTTACATAACCAGCACATTTCATATTGTTTTTATTGCACTGTCACAATATCCATTACATACCCCCTCTACGAATATACATATCTGAAATTAGCATCTTGTCCAGGTGAATATGACGTAAATATATAAATAATGTAAATAATATAAATAAATGTATAAATAAAGAACAGCTTAGTACCAAGCATACCGGTCAAGATAAACTAATAGAATAATAATTCTGAAATAAAGGAGCAAAAATATAGCGATTTGTTGTCAACATGATATGCTATAAATCATTAATCTAAGCCAACGGCAGGCGTTGATTGTGGGTTTTCGTTGGAAAACTTCCGTATTTTGTTCTTTTTAAGTATGTATTAGGAGGTATTTAAATACTTACGATACAGCCTCAGCGTCAAGATTGTAAGTGTAACCGTTCATCGTGTGCCGCTTGTCGCTGAAAAGTCAGAAAGTAAACTGCTGATTAAGTTGATATCGAGTACCTAAACCAGTAAGTAAATATCGGCTATGGGACAGTTCTTTAATCTCATAAAACATCTCACATGGTAGCAGAACCGATACATTACTTAAGACTTAAAGAGTATACGGTTACTCCAGTTTGTCATGTTGTAATGGAATTAAAGGTATTTACTGATCTACATGAGATTTAATGTCCTGTTTCTGGTTTACTGGCATTTTGGCAGTGAAGTCGTGTAATTGAACAAAATTAGGTTATCCTTGTTTTTTTTACAATTTTCAATTTTATTTGTTGATGTGTGGAAGAAAATTATATTTCTGCTGACAAACTTTAAGTTCTATGCTGATGACACAAAAATAAATAGTCTTATAGTTACTCTTATTACAGGTAATTATATTTGTTTTATTACTCTTGGCACTAAAGACTTGTGTCATCACCCTACAACTTATTACAGTTTGTGTGAAGTAAGAAATTATATGTATCGATGAACAAATAAAAAAGAAAAATGTATACTTTCGGTTTCATCATAATGACCCGCTAGTCGTCCTGCCCCAGAACATCGTGCCCCACAAAATTTTTCCTGCACATTTGGCCTCAGCGACCCTACCCCAAACCCTAACCCAAACCCTAGTTCCCTAACCCTTGCGAAGTTGTCTTTTGTGAAGAAGGGCGTCACTGGGGCTAAATCTCTGGGTTAAAGTGCTCTGGCGTACGATGTTCTGGGGCCACCCTTTAGTTTCAATAGTTGATCTGGCTTAGCAGAACAAACAGTTATATATTAATGTATTACTTATGACGTAAAGTGAGCAGAGTTTAAAAAGAGATATACTGTTATTCGGCGGGTTTAAGATAACTATAGAACACTGTTTAAACAAGCCAAGTTTTTGTGGTATCCTGATAATGAGCTTGCATGATATAATATCATGTGTGAGTAATAAAAATTAAAGAATGAACATGTTCAAGGTCATGCATCTTACATTCACGATAATAGAGATACAGATATGTTTCAGAAGTTTTAAAATCAAGTTGTTCGTACATTTAACGATTGATTTTTAAGTTTTCTTTCCTCATTTTTAGCAGTTTTCAACGTTGAGACAAACATTTCAACATTACACTCACCTATTACAGTCATCTTTATGGACATTTTCCTTATTTTTATGGAAGTCTTTGGTTATCCTGATCAAGAATTTGAAGATTGAATGACAATGACAAATATTCTATGCTATCTAACTATAGTTTCTTAAAGACTGTAATCAATATGTAGTCCGAACTATAAAGGCAAGCTCTTTGAGTGAAAATGCTGATTGGGTGTATCAAGATATGATACTTAAGACAAGATTTAATGATTATGATTCAAAGATTCATGTGGGGAGATTAGTAATACAAATTCTGGGAAATACGAAAAGAAGTATTAGTCATTCTTTACGAACCTTAAACAACTAACAGATTGCTTCACTAAACAATTAAGATTTAAAGATCTAACGCTTAGTGCTTATTAGAAAGACTGTTATTACCTGTACCTCTATGACAGCTTGAAAGCTGAGAATTTGTATCCAGATAAAAGGTGTTCTGACGAAAGTAAAGCTAGTGAAGCTAGTGAACGCTGTTTTCTAGCTTCTGATTAGTTATAATATGTGACCCTTCCTCAAATTTATTTGTTTATTTATTTGTTTATTTATTTGTTTATTTATTTGTTTATAGATTTTAGGAGTTAAATAAAACTGTGCTGTCTAGATTTTAAGTGGCAGACAAATAAAAGTGAAGGATACTCCAAGAATACTCCAACTATTTCTGCTGAACACGATTTCCAGGAATGACTGACACTTAGAGGAATAATCCTCTCTACCCTACATGCCCTGCAAAATGGCGGCTGTGTTCTGACGTCAATTTTACACACATAAAACACAATATGTTAAATGATCAGTGCTTGTGGTTTAATTGCTCTTAAACAAAACCTTTGTCTCTACAACAAGTTGATGTTGTCGTGATGATGTTGCTTTGGTGATGTTGCTATGGTGATGTTGCTATGGTGATGTTGCTATGGTGATGTTGCTATGGTGATGTCACCATGGCAATGCTTCACAACAGCATTCATCCAGTGTAAACCTCACTTTATGATTCAGAATATCTGAAACATCCACAAATCCTATCTTGGGAAGAGGAAGCACGGTAGGTAATACATCACGTGGTGTGACGTCATCACAGACTAATCTGGAGAGTCTTCTCTCTATCACCTTGCTATGGGTTTATATGAGCATTTAGTGGATTTAGTATAAGTAGTTTAAGTACCTGAATTCTGGTAGAGATGTTTATATCAGAAAAGTTCATTTTCAAGATAATGAACCTCCACATACATAAGTCACGTGACTGAAATTGAAATCACGTGATCAATCATGGTTAAGTTACCCTTAACATCGCTACCATTTGAAACTCGCTACAAATCAGATTTCATGGCTACTTCTAACTTTCCAGTCCCTTGGTGATTCCTACTTTTAATTTGGCGACCTGGGACGTTGCCATGGTGTTGAAATGAGTAAATACTTTCAATAAATACTTACATACGGAATTATGAAGCACTATAGTTTACGTCATGCATTACCGAGATTTGTATTGCTATACTTAAAATTACTCCGGAAATACGATCAAGCAAGCTAGTAATTATTAATTTCTCTAACAAATCGTGATCTTCACAAATGAGAGGACTAATATTCTCATTATCGGACCAGCTTGACAAATCTAAAGTGTAAAATCTCCAGGATGCCCTACAACAGCTGCATGTTTCAGAGGGGGTGTCACTCTCCTTAGGTATAGAAGTTAACCAGAACCAACGGAAATATGATAGGATTAAAGACCGGCCGCGGGGATTCTTGGAAAAGCTGTACAACAGTTTCTAATATGAATATGAATTTAAAGATAACAACCATAAGGGCAATACGTAATTATTTGAGCTGCTTTGTGTATGAATCAATAAATCATCAGTCTTACTAGACAGTACATTCCTATAACCATGCCTATTCAAGTGCTGTTTGACAAGTTTAATTAAATCTAAATAAATATTTAATAACCAGATAATTACATAATTGCCTACTAATTACCTGTTAATATCCAGAGCAGTGCTATACATAGCAGTAAGCTCGTTTAGAGTTTTCTGTTTGAAACACAGTGTAGTGGTCTCCCTGTATAGCTGCATGTACTGTTCGATGTTGTTGTAGTGTTTGAACGTTCCTTCCAGTGGGTCCACTCGGTATCTGGCGTGTGTTTGGGTGTCATGTGATCTGTACATTATACACTGTGTATGTGATCTGTACATTATACAGATTACAGATGTATTATGTATTTTTTCTGTATTTAGCCAATGGCAAGATTGTTTTGATATGTTTTGTGCACGTGCACAAAAAGTACAAAACAAGGGTTGGCAATCGACAGCGCAAATCGGGGTATTTTGGAATATTGCTCAAAAAACGTCCGTCCGTACGTACGTCCGCGCGCACGCTCCTTTATCAAACTTAGCATGTATACGAATACGATTATAGGTTATAACTGCCGCAGAATGTCTTTTACATCATGAAATGTATTCATAATTGCTACAACAAGATAATATTAATAGTTACAATAATTGTGCAATTTATAACACTGCTTTAAAGTTAAAAACTTATACTCAGCGGTGCAAAACACTAACTAATAGTAATATAAGTTAATAGGAAAGTCCTTAAATGAGAATCACAGTGGAAAACAATCATACCCTCCACGAAAGCTATGATAAAAGTTTATCTAACTCGTGATCTTGCAATTTAAACAAATACGTTTTCAGATTTCTCTTAAAAATATCAACAGCATCTGATGATGTGAGTGTTGTGGGGAGATTGTCGAAGATTTTAGGACCAATGTACGATCAAACAAGAAAAAGTAAATACTATCAAAAATTCTTTTAAACTTAAGTTTTACTGAGTAATTTTTCGAATGAAGATAATTGAACTAAACATTGAAAAGAATGCGCAATTTTGTTCAAACTTTGTGCGCATGCTGCGTGGACTTTTTCAATCATGCATCGAACGGCTGCATTAATTCGCGCAACTGTATTTACACGTGCAGACTGTGGAACAATAAAGATTAATATAACCGATTTACGTCTGGTTAGATGTCGCGTATTTTGATTTCTCATTCCGCAAAGTCTAATGACAATTAGCGACGGCATGATACGGAAAATTCAGAGGTCGCTCGACCAAATGAAATTGAAAGCGGCCGCAATTCTTGTCTTGTAACAAATGATTTAGTTGGTAAGGTTATTTGTCTCTCAAGTATCATGACGAGAATTAGTTTTCTTCATCTGTCACTTTGACAACGCTATGTATATATTATATTATAGGTACATTGGTACAATACCTCTTGTAGTAAATGTTGCTAGTTTGACCACTCAATTTACCGCTCACTTTTTCCCCCTTGTTCCTTGTTTCCAAATCCAGTCCAAGGTGTTCTTTCGAGCGGTTTTTCCGTTTCCGGGGTCCAGATACCACCCACCCGCCAAAATCTGTACTTACTCGGTCTTTTTCCTGAAATATCACAACTGTCAGTAATTGAGGTGCCCAAGCGAGTATGGGTAGATTAAATTATAAGAAGGAGTTTACTTGCTGACTTATTTCAGTGTGATAATGAACTGTTTTTACCGACTGACTGAAAATTTAGTTAAAATCATTTATTAATTCAATCAAATCATGAACTAATTCAATCAAGTTACTGTTGCAACTAACTAAACTTCTTTCCACTAACCTATTAGCTACTAATAACGTATCATTACATACACTTACACATGAGCAGATGTTAGTTAGATGTTTCAGACAGGTTAAAGTGTTAAAGTAGTGTTAATAACGTATCATTACATACACTTACCCATGAGCAGATGTTAGTTAGATGTTTCAGACAGGTTAAAGTAGTGTTAATAACGTATCATTACATACACTTACCCATGAGCAGATGTTAGTTAGATGTTTCAGACAGGTTAAAGTAGTGTTAATAACGTATCATTACATACACTTACCCATGAGCAGATGTTAGTTAGATGTTTCAGACAGGTTAAAGTAGTGTCGAATGAACAAACGTGAGAGGAGGGTCCTTGTGACAGTAACATCTCAAATATGACATGACCTAGAGAAAGTTAAGTTATCTTCTAAGCGTCGCCTATCAAGTAAATTAAAATAATTTTAGTTTCATCGAATGATTGATTCATAAGTTTTTTCATGTTTTGTGAGTTTTAACGATAAATTGTTTCACTTCGATTAAAGGTCCGCCGTGGATAGAGTAACAAATCCAATTAATAGGGCTTTTGGTAAAACTTCAAAGCCTAAACAAAAGCCACAACACCATTAATAGCTGTACAGTAAGCTCGCATAACAAAACCATGAAATAAACAAAACGAGTGACAAATTTGAAAGATTCGGTATATTTGCGATTTTAAACCTATGGTGTAGCTAATGTATTATGTTTTAATATTTGAATACATGCTTTAACATAATTAATTAACATAATTAATTAACATAATTAATTAACTTAATTAATTCATTTAGGACGTCAAAAATCTAGGGGAGGAATCGGAAATGTTCTCAAAATGTATTCAAATGACAGCAAAATTGACTGGTCATATTGATGGCTATCACAGGGAGGATACAAATTTCTGATTGTTGCCAAAGAATTTTGACGTCCACTAACATAATGATTAATGTATTAATGCATGTGTTATATATTAATTTGCTATATAAATATTGTAATTTATTTTAAAAACTCTTGAAGCATCATCGAAAAAATAATTAAAAACAATACCAAATAGTACAGGTCATACAGAATTTAAAGCTTGGCAAAAAGCATACAGCTTTTACAAATTAAGTAGAATACGGAAAGGTAACAAAAATATAACATTTAATCATGACTACAAATATGTAACTGGTTGCTATGGTAAATGGCTCGCCACAGCCAATCAAAACAAAC
Source organism: Mnemiopsis leidyi (assembly GCA_000226015.1). Lineage (NCBI taxonomy): Eukaryota > Metazoa > Ctenophora > Tentaculata > Lobata > Bolinopsidae > Mnemiopsis > Mnemiopsis leidyi. The sequence goes on along the minus strand of JH152698.1, from coordinate 70,119 downwards.
TAGAACTTTTCCTCTTATAACAGTAAACATTTTCGACAGTTCTCAGTTCAGGGGACTTTGAGGGAGAGTTGGTTGATGCTCTGGGAACTTTAGGTAACGAGGGTATGACATCTCTGTTGTCTCCAACTGAGGCAAAATCAGGATACTGATCAGCAATGTGAGGCTCACAACCTTCACTACTAGCAGCGCATTCCTCGAGGTCTTCTGAAATCTTTGTGCACTTCTCAGCTTGAGAAAAGGGATAATATTTAAGCAATGCATTTTGTTGTTTTGCAATCCTGTGTTGCGGTAAAATGTACAGCTCAGGCTGAAAGTAATTGTACAGATTACTTCTTCTCCGTTTCTTTGGACGCCTCATACCTTTTAGATAAGCTGTTGAGAAAAAGAAGAACTGATAGAAAAAATGGTCGATGTGAAACGGAGATAAATTTGGAAGAGGGGATGTGGATGAAACTGCCATAGTCTCTATTCTTTCCCATGTTTCATCACTAAAAAGACTGCTTCTGCAGTCTAGATAACCCAAGAGCTGTGAGTTGGCAGTCTGCCCATGACGAGTTTGGTTGTGATATATGTACTCAGGTATCTTCGCATGTTTCTTATCATGATACAGGTTATCATAATCCTGACTGTTGACTATGTTTTGCCACTGTCTACGTTCAAGATATTCACGATGCTCCAATATTCTGGTATGGTATTCCATCGGAGTAATGAATTTCGGAGGGGCTCCAAGCATTAGAGATCTCTTCTTTTTCTTAATGTCTGCTAGAATTTCACGACTCTTGTTTCTCTGACGTTTTTGTTCCTTAACTACATATATCTGCCCATTTTTACTCTCCACACGGCTCGACAGAAGACACCGATCACTTGTTGGCCATGGACATGCAGACTGGACAGACAGTGGCTTTGACAGATAGCCCTCATCAAAAAGAGTTTCACCAAAGTAACAAGACTCTGAGTGAAGTTGAACATCGTCTAATCTTTTGGGGCGAGAATTTTGACCAGGCAATCCATTACCAACATTGTTGGTCAGGCAATCTGTTTCACAAGCAGCTTCAAGAAATGAATTGAGATACTGTGATGCAAAATCCTTAACACCCTTCAAGGAATTGTCTCGAATAGAAAAATCAGGTAAATCAGCAAATATATTCTTGTTGGTAAAATCCCTTCCCGTTGGTTTGTGTTGGTATGTGTTCAGACAGTTTTTGTCCTTAAAAACTATGTTATCTATCTTTTGCTTAACATTAAGCAATATTTCTGATGCAAAGTTTGAAATTTCTTGTTGATAGCACTGTCTAGAAACATCATGTTTTGATTTGTTACCTTTAACATTTGTACTGGATTTCACACTTTTAACCCGGTTATCATCACTTATGTACTCAAAAGTGGAAAACTTTTCTAAATTTTCAGTCAAGTTAAGTTTAGGAATTTTGAATTTTTCAAATAAATTTGACCTCACTGACATATCTGCTCCAGGTGCTGCGATGTCTCCTACTCTTCTGCCACCTGAGTCTGTTTCCTTAGAACACAGATATGAGATACCTGATGGTCCAGAGACTGATAGTACATTGTTTTCATTACAATCCTCTTGTAATTTAGTGGATATTTCATTCCCTTTTGACTTTTTCATTTTTACTTTTTTTAATTCTTTGAAGTGCCCCAGCAAAAAACATTGATTCCTGTTTTAATTTTGCGAATCTTCCATTACGATCATGATAATTACGTTTTTTTGATCTAGTCTGGATTGACATAGGAGGCCTCCGGCATAAGCTACCAACTGAAATTATAGTTATTAACACATAATGTTTGAGCGGGAGAATCATTTCATATATAATTAGAATTTGTCAAAAATCACACACATGTCCTCAATTTGCGTGGTGGTATGTTACGTAACGAAGATTGTTTATAACACAGTAAGAGCAATGAGATAAAAGGCACAAGAAAGCAGGCCCAGTTGTAAAATTATTGGGAAGTGTCAACTTTAACTATCGGGTAAAAAACGAGGCTCATCATGAGGGCAACATTCTAATGCATTTAGTCGCAAGTGTATAATTTTCAGACTACACATTTTCCATGAAGTGGTTTGAACAATTAATTTTAGTTTCAAGTACAGATCCTGTTGTCCTAAGCTATATTATATATGTTACATAAATGACAAAGAATGTAAAAGCATCAATCTTGTATAGATAGCATGTGCAATTTAATAAACTTAGATTTAACACAATATTATTCAACTTGTTTTCTTTCAACAAACGCTCTGCAATTATTATTTCTAAGAAGAAAACAAGTCTTGGCCGTCAGTCTAGGACATGTGAAAATATACATTGTTACCATGAAATCAGCAACAGTGAGTTTACAGTCCTTTTTTGGTCTAACCAGAACCCTTTTAAGCGCGGGGTAACTTTACAAGGTGAAATTCTATTCATCACTACCTATTTTGACCATTTCATCGACAGATCAAACAGAATATTGAAATTGAATACTAAAATTGGTCAATACACATGACAATATCACTTGGTCCAGATCATATTATTACTTTTCTAGTGATTTTGTATCAAATTGCTATTTTATAGACTCGTTCATTAAAAAATTTAGGTTGAATCCAGACCAAGTTAGCAAAAAACTGGGATCCGCAGTAGCTTACTAGCTAGAAAGAGCGGTCCCCAGGTGTGAAAATTTAGTTATTGAAAGCTCAGTAACTAAAATTCCACTAAAAAACTGTATAACTTATCGATAATTTATATTTATGGATGTATCTCGGAACACAATTTGTTACGTTTCTTGACTGCAATGTTGACTCTGAAACGGCAGCGAGCGTTTATACAAAGATATTGAATATAATGC
>JH152698.1:48431-58588 GCA_000226015.1 Mnemiopsis leidyi | reverse complement strand
CATTCTTATAAGTTAACATTCTAATAAGTTCACATTCTTATAAGTTAACATTCTAATAAGTTCACATTCTTATAAGTTAACATTCTTATAAGTTAACATTCTTATAAGTTAACATTCTTATAAGTTAACATTCTTATAAGTTAACATTATTATAAGTTAACATTCTTATGAGTTAACATTCTTATAAGTTAACATTCTTATGAGTTAACATTCTTATAAGTTAACATTCTTATAAGTTAACATTCTTATAAGTTAACATTCTTATGAGTTAACATTCTTATGAGTTAACATTCTTATAAGTTAACATTCTTATAAGTTAACATTCTTATAAGTTAACATTCTTATATTAAAAAATCAAAATATTAAATATACCCTACCGTCTTCTTAGGTTCTGGAAAACTGTTCAATATATCCTGTCTTGCTACTTGGTACAGCAAGGAATAAACTTTTTCTTGAATACTTAAAGAACCCTACCTTGGCCTGCAGCAAGTGTTTTTTGTTATCATCAAAGAGAGCAGCGTCTACCGGAATTGATCGGTAAATTTGAATCCTCCAGTTTGACTTGGTCTGGTCCTCTTCTGGCAGAGCAGCTAAATTCTTCACCTGAAATCCAAAACAGTTGAGGTTTACAGCACGCCTTTTTTCAAAGATAACGACATGCTGTAAACATAACATTTAACACTGACTAAATAGCGACAAAGGGCGGTGATTAATTTCAGTTCCAAAGAAATTGTTTTACACGTCTAGTGCACGGACTGAGCGGCTTCATCTCTCTCCAGATTTATTGTCCTGACAACATCAAATATACCAACTATGAGGTGGATAACGTGTCTAATATTCTGTTTGAGTGTCTGCCTCAAAAAATTGAAAGAGAATTTCTAATTCAGTGCGGATGAAAGCGAAAAGAGGTATAATCAATCCAGACGATGTCAGTTTATAGTATGTTTCTTATAATACCAGACTGCACGTCGTCAGGACCTGGGCACTTATATTTCAAATGGTAACACGACATTTGTCCGACAACGACATTTGTCCGACAACGACAATTGTCCGACAACGACATTTGTCCGACAACGACATTTTTCCACATTTAGGTACCGAAAATTTGCGGCAATATTTGTCACACAGCGACACTTGTCTGAATCAGATTTTGATTCTTTAACGAATCATATTTTAATTACTCTTATAGGTAAACAAATTTAAGAGATATTTGATTAAGAACGTTCATAAATCAATAATATCAGGCGGTGATATATGTCACCGCCTAATTTTTCACACGGCAACTAAAACCGCTTTAGTCCACATTTAGTTGAAAAGTACAAAAAACTTACGTCTTTAGGTGCTTCTATCTTCCATCTCTCGGTGAAGTTGGAGAGAACGTCTAGAGCCGCCTCCCCAGTGATACGGGAGTGGACATCGTGCCATGGTTGTCTGGGTCCCATCTCCGGGCCAGTTATACCGGGAAAAGTCTGGATGGAAGTGGAATTCAACAAAATACAACTCTGGGACTGACCAAAGTACAACTCTAAAAGTGAACACAAAAAACTCTGGGACTTAAAACGGTACAACTCTGGGACTAAACACAGTCAGTACAACTCTGGGACTAATCACAGTACAACTCTGGGACTAATCACAGTACAACTCTGGGACTAAACACAGTACAACTCTAGGACTAAACACAGTACAACTCTGGGACCAAACACAGTACAACTCTGGGACTAAACACAGTACAACTCTGGCACTAAACACAGTACAAATCTGGGACTAAACACAGTACAACTCTGGGACTAAACACAGTACAACTCTGGGACTAAACACAGTACAACTCTGGGACTAAACACAGTACAACTCTGGGACTAAACACAGTACAAATCTGGGACTTAACACAGTTCAATTATAGGACTCAACACAGTACAACAGATATCGTCAATGAGATTACCACAGTCGAACCCGATTTAGTCGCAGGACACTATTAAAAATTCTGGAGCGAAAGTAGAACAGTCACCTGATAAAAATCGTCCGCATGTTGATTAGAAATGGACTCGAAGAGACTGTGATTCTGGTCGTCATAGCGACCTACTGTAAGATCAAGTCCTCCCAAATACGCCACTGTACCACAGGAAGCATTCTCGTCATCACAAATAACTGCGGGGTTTGATATTGAATTTAAACCTATGAAGCCAAAGCTCATATTCGGTGAAAATGTAAACAAATTGCAACAAAAGATTTCATCGTAAATGTAAATAGATTGCAACAAAAGAATATATGATATTGAAACAGTTTATTTCTCGAGTCGGTTTATTTCTCGAGCCAGTTTATTTCTCGAGCCAGTTTATTTCTCGAGCCAGTTTATTTCTCGAGCCGGACAAAAGAATATATGATATTGAAACAGTTTATTTCTCGAGCCGGATTGGAAAACTATAGCCTACAGAGAACACACTATAAAGTGCTGTCAGGTGTATCGAATATGTGACACTGAGCAGTGAGCACTTGATAAACTCATGAGCAATCAGAAAGTACAAGTTTGTCGAGGTCAGAAACATATCTCAACTGAACTGCGTGACCGCTCGAAACAAGCTGATGTTCATTTGAAGAGATACACACGTTACACACTGCACTTACTTTCAATTCCTTACTCTCATACACGCGCGAACTTGCGCCCGATTGGTCAAAAAGACTTTTCACGTAACCAATAGCAACGCGCGCTGTAACCAGGTGACCTCTATCCACCAATAGCAAAAGAGTACGCCAAAGAAATGTCATGTGCTTTTTTGCGCGCTCGTGTTTTAAACAGACATGGTGAGGCTAATAAGTTTTTACATTATAGTACACTCAATTTCTTGCGATTTGTTTAAGCGTGCGAGCCAAAAATACTGTTTACAGGTTTTCAATTTCCCCAGTCAACTCTTCCGTTGCCTATAAGTAAAAATGACTATTTACGTTCTTACTTTTTAGTTTTTAGTTTTTGCTTGTCGCTCTATTCTTAAAGAATTAAGTTGCGTACCGATAATAATTGAGGTTAAATTTCCACCAAGACGTTTCCAAGCCGTAGTCTGTACCCTTTCCCTTTATTATTGGCCAAACAATTGCCATGCCTATAGCAAGTCGTACCTTTCGTAGTTGTGCTCGCTTTTGTTGGTTAATTAGAGAGTTTTGAATTTCGTAGTCCTAAATAAGCTTATCGAAAAACCAGAAGATTGAGGTCCCCATCCTTATATCCTCTTAACACAAGTGAGTGCTTATAATTTCGCTGTACAAATTTTTCACAAATAGATTTGCTATTTTTACACGGTTAAGATTTAGGGCAGCTCATTTTAATCTTAAAATTGCCCTGCAAGCAGCCGTATGAAAACCAGTTAAGCAAACTAACTAACTAAGATATTTATGTTCAAATGTTCAATGTTCAAATGTTCAATGTTCAAATGTTTAATGTTCAAATGTTCAATGTTGTAAGATAACCTGTTTTCTGGTGGTGGGAGTAGGAGGTGTTGCTGACGAAGGTTTCCAACATGCCCCGTTTGTTTTTTTGTCTTGCAGCCAGGACACACTTCACCTGTCGGGAAGAATTTTATAACACTTATTTTACTTCGGTGTATTCAACACAAATGTAACTGGCCAATTACAGGAGCCGATGGATCTTAAGGCCAGCGATGGTTAAGATAGTTTTTACCATACTGTATTCGCCTGAGGCTTCGCTACTACAAGCCTAGCTACTCATTTAACCCTCAATCACGGTTTCTTGTTCATTTGGCTGAGTCGACCGGGGGGCTGTGTAGACCCAACGAAGTCTCTAGCAGAGCGTCAAACACGCTCCCCCTATATGGCTGGGCTGCACAGAGATTCGAACCTGGGACCTCCCGAATGGAAGTCCGATGCTCTAAGCTCTGCGCCACTCAGCCATTAAAATTGTTTTATCTGCCATCATGGTTGCCATGGTTACTCATTCACATAATATCCATGGTTACTCACTCAAAAACCTTGTTGATTCACAAAGTAACCATGGTTTCTAACAAAGTAATTCACATAGAAACCATTGTAACTAACATTGTAAGCATTGTTATTTACATAGCAACAACAGTATCTCACATAGTAACCATGGTTACCATGGTTGCCATGGTTACTACTTACCTTAGTATTAGAGAAGTAAATTCTGGTAACTTCATCGTTAGTTCCAACAACTCCTGACATGGCCAACTCCTCGTTGTTGAAGGGCTCGTCCCACAGCAACACCTTCAGAGATAAGCTCATTAAGATAACTCAGCCTACAATAGATTGAAACCATGGCAACTGTTCATTCTATGATTTAACTCAAGTTTGACATGTACTGATCTTGTGAATGTTGCTCACCAGAACTTGGACTCCCTGACTCGCTTTCTCCTTGAGAATGTCTCCCAGCTGTGGACTGGACTTAGTGACGTCTTTGTCGTGGGGATCTCTGATTAGTCGGATACTATGCGTCATCGACCAGCCTGACAGTTTGAGTTAGGTAAGTTTAGTAGCTGGTCAGAGGAATAGCTACTTCAAGGAGATTGATAACCGGATTTGGATTGATGATGTATTGGTATTGTTTTAACAACCTCTCTAGGTGGAGTTTGTTATCTTTGTTAATTAAACATAGTACTTACCTGTTATGTAGATAAAACGCTTTGCGTTACTGATGCTCTCTGAGATATCGCTCCAGGCAGACCTCGCAATGAAGGGAGACCCGTGGACTCGTATATCTTTGTGTGCTGGGGAGGGTAGACAACACGCGTCTTGGTATAGCGTTATCTGCCCACTCTGAGGAGGAACAGTTACCATAGCAACGCACTGTCCTGATCGTATCAGTAGATTTTGACACTAAGTACTTTCGATGAGAAACAGAGTTATTTGAAGACTTAGAATCTTAGCAACCAAACTACGCACTGAAATTACTGTATTCCAAATCTGGTTTCACATCAACACACTTGACTTACATGTCGGAGGGGAAAGTAAGATCTGGTGATTTCAAACTCTCCGACGGAGTCTGAGACCGGTTCAAACTGGATCTCTACGTCCAGGACTGGTTTGCAGTTTTTGAAGGGGGTAAACAGCTCCAGCTTTCTTCGGATAATCTAACTAGCAGATTTGTTAGTTTTATAGTATGGGGGTGTTTTCAGACACTAGGACTAGTTGAATATCTTTATCTAGTTGAGGATACAACTGGTTTCGATTTAAACTTTTTGGAATCCATGGATTCAGGTGGATTCAGATGGAAAAGCAAGAAATCAATATTCGAGATAGTCATGACACAAACAGTCCTTAAAAAGAAACACAAATAGCTGAATATTTGTATATTGTAACCTTCTTGTTAATTATCTCTTGGAGGTCTATAGAGGCGTGTCCAAGTTTTTCCTTGCCCACCACATCGTCGTCCCACACCCAGAAGTAGAGTCTCGACCCCTCGTGGGAAACCTGGGTTACCATGGTTATTGGAGGAGTGTGAAACCTGGGTTACCATGGTTACTGGAGGAGTAGGAAACCTGGGTTACCATGGTTACTGGAGAAGTGGGAAACCTGGGTTACCATGGGTACTGTTGGAGTGGTAAACCTGGTTTAACATGGTTAAAGGAGGAGTAGAAAACCTGGGTTACCATGGTTACTGGAGGAGTGGGAAACCTGGGTTACCATGTTTACTGGAGGAGCGTGAAACCTGGTTTACCATGGTTACTGGAGGATTGGGAAACCTGGGTTATTATGGTTATTGGTTACTGGAGGAGTGGGAAACCTGGGTTACCATGGTTACTGGAGGAGTGGGAAACCTGGGTTACCATGGTTACTGGAGGATGGGAACTGAGAGGGTGACCAATTTCTGCTGGTAATGGGACATTTAAGAAAAGTCATAATATGTATGTTCACAAAAAATAGTAAAATTCTGGTATTCAATAGACTTTAAATGGCCATTTTAACAGAAGGTTCAAATAAATTTTGCTACTAAACCAGCTCCTGATATACCTCTGTTTCGAAAGTTTCGTTCCAGACGGGGTTCAGCTCGTCCTTTATCACTTTAGTCTGGAGGATCTTGTGATCGTCTATCGTTATGTTCACATACGGGTCTGGCGAGGGACAGGGAAGATTAGGCCTTTAGAATTTCAGTTATCATATTTGCGAATAATGCAGAATTATCAGTTTGTCGAGGGTTGATATTAGTTATTTCGATGCCTCCACCAAGATTTTATTCCACTGTAACTACTTCCGGTTCTGTTGTTTCCTCCTCCCACTTCCTCTCACTCACCTGACAAGTCCTTCTTCTTGTCCTTGTTCCTGGAGAGGAGACTGTCGAACTTGGCTTTGATGTTAGAGCCGTCTGCGTTGGGGAGGTTTACAGCATTGTTCACACTGACCTTCAAGTCCCCTCGGAAGTAGAGGGTCTCCTTGCTCTTTCCGTTGTTCATGTACTGCAGGTAAAACTTGATGTTACGTTACCTTGGTTACCAGCCTCATTTTTGCCTTTCTGTACGGCCGTTTATTAATTAATGTATTTTATATATAAAACAGGCGAAGGGCTTTTGACTTCTGAGCGATATCCCAATAGTCCAATCATGACTAAAGGACACATCAGAACCGTTTTGTAACCTCAAAATTTTCTCTGATCATCGAAATTGAGGGACTGACGATGTTTTATTTTTCAGCAAAATCTGTAGGATCATTTGTGTAGGGCCCTTTGATATGTCAAAAGATACATAGAAACCGTTCTACGTGACAAGATAAACGCACTACTTTGAACTAAAGTTTCATGAAGACCTATCGTCAGCAAAGTAACTTTGCTGACGAATGGTCTACATGAAACTTTTGTTTTTTTTGTTTTTTTGCAAGGTCTCCTAATAAAAACATGAAATTACTTTGCTGACGATTGGTCTACATGGAACTCTAGTTGAAAGTAGTGCGTTTATCGTGTCACGTACAATGCTCCAGGATTTTGTTGACCACTTTAGTTTGCAATTTTCCAATTGAAACTAGATAGAAACCGTTCTATAATCACAATGTATTCTCTGGTTATCTAGGTAGAATGACACGCACTGTTTATGCAAAAAATGCATGACCGACGGACATTGGCCGTTTTTGATTTTATATCATTGTTACATCACCGAAGTACCAAACGTTTTAACTGATGTCCTGTTGTTATCATTACAAGCATGTAGTTCAAAAATCGGTGTTATCTTGGTTACCGGTGGTATATTGGTATATTGGTATTGTTCCTACTGCAACAAAGGTAATGTTCAGTGCTGTGACACCTATAGTATTCTAATTTAGTGTTATACCGTTTTTGTAATTTATCATGATGATTTTAAGACTGTATAATTGCAGTTTATTGCAGTGGCTGTTTGTTCCCTGGCTGTCAATTGGCGACAAGGTGAACAAAAAGCCTTCAAAATTGTCGTAAAGACATTTCAAACACAAACTGTGACAAGAAAAAGAAGTGTCAGCCGGTCACGGTGAATGAGATGTGTCGTCATCTTGTTGCCAATGTATTCCTTGTACATTGTATACATTGTATAGATTTTATGCAATGTATTCATTTTATACAATGTATACATTTTACACCTTTCTGTATACGTTGTATATCCTAATGTACAGTGTCTCAGTTTCTGTATCAACACTTAATGATATATTGATACAGATACTTAATGGGTGCTTAAAAACATTTTTCGGTAAAAATGAGTGATCAAAACTCTACTTCCCCTTACGGAACTATGATTTAGATATTCTGAAACTAACTTTCACGAAGCATTGCAATCCCGTTCAACACAGTAAATATTGTGAAAGTTGATACCTACTTAACTTTCTGAGAACAATTGTAGCTACACAGATGGTCTGGTGGTGATGGCAATACATTTCAATCAATATTTTGCTGATTAAGGTAGTTGGATATGTAATTACAGTTCATTTTTCCTCCAAGCTGGTGGTAATGGCAATACATTTCAATCAATATACTGCCGGTTTTAGTAAGTTGGATCTTAATGACTTAATATAATGACTGTTCATTTTTCCTCCAAGTTATACACAATCCATAGTCCATACCTGTTCCTTGACCGCATTTCATCTGATATAACACGGCAGGCTCTTGTCTTTGACTGTGTCAGAATTTAAGTTTTTGTAGTCTATTAATGATTGCAAAACGTGAAAATATTTTATAATAAGGGCAGTACAAAATGTGTAACCAACACTACTACACTACAATTGACTACAATTGACTACTACACTACAATTTTGCCGCTCCACTCATCACGCAACACCCTGAAGGTAAACACAGTTCCTACAAAGAGACCTAGCGGTTAAAAGAGAACATTATCTTATCACGAGAACTTGGAAAGAGTACAAGTTGCCAGCACTAACAGCAAATATAAGGGTGATTAATTAAAAGTGTACAAAATATTTATGACATTGAGCTGTATCGGATTTCAATATCACTTCTACTGCCGAACCAAGGAGTAATTTGTGTTCTTGAGTAATTACAAAAAAGTGCAGTTCATCTATAATGTCTTTTGTATTACCTCTTGATAAACTGTGCGAACAGAGTTATAACGTTGTAGAAGAACGCACGTCTTAATTGATAGATAATATATCTTTTAATGAATGAGATGGACGATCAATGGACGACTAATTAAGTAATTATTTTGACAAAAGGTACCTTACGATGTAAAAGAAGAAATAGAAGTTTTGATTCAATAGTACAACAAAGAAACGCGGATGATTTCAGGTTAGAACTAGTGTACGAAGCTGTTGGCTAGTTTATTGAGGATGGCTAAACATTTGGGAATTGTGACACATCCTATCGCATACAATTCTCTGTAATAGGTTTAAAAAGCACAACAAAACTTAGCGAGAACAAAATTTAACGTAAAAAATTACGGTCGCTCTTGTTTTAGTCCTAAATGACTTGATCAAAAATAAGCGACCGTGATTTTGTTTCATCTTCTTCGGTTCATTTAAACGGTTCATTCATTTTATATCACCCCTTTTCGTTGTAAAATGAACAAAACTAACTGAAAATACGGTCAGGTCACACCGGAGTTTTGGGTTTTGGTAAATTTTGTCTAGTTAAGAACAGTTAAAAATTTAAGATTCTAGCTGAACATGAATTTATAATTTGATGAGTTACATGCTTTGAGCTTTCATGCCAATCATATGGCTGAATTGTCATGATAGATTGTGACAAACATAGAATGATTAGAATAAAAAAGACTTGACTATTTGACTAAACGCCCACGTCATTTCAATAAACAGAACAACTTCATTGCTCATGCTTTCAGTAAATCTCCCAAAAATCTAATTGTTCATGCTTATAGTAGGTCTCCTAAAATTTGAGGGATTTAGCTTGACATGCCAGTGTGGAACAGAATCGGAAGCTCGTTTACCTTGCCCATCAGCCCGCTCAAATGAGACATCTCCTTTGACTTCGGTCGAGATTTTAACCTCTTCATCTAGGGAAGGTTGGGAACCCTATAGCGGCTCCGCTAACGTACTTGAACAAACTGATATATCTACTCAATACGATAAAGTGTTCGATTGAAATTTGAAGCTGGCAAAGTTTACAAAGTGTAGCATTAAACATAACAATTAAGCAGCTGTGTAACAATATGTGTGTCGGCCCCCGTTCCTATTGTAAGTCAGGAATGTGAAATTTCTAACTTTCTTATGGTCTGAGTGCTCGTAATCAGATTATAACCCTTCGATCGGTGTCAAGTTCCGGTGCAAAGTATCTACATTCTTGTCGATCAGAACAATGCTAGCAACGTTGCATTCAGCTTACAATCTCGTTTCTTATCGTTCTTCTTCTTCTTCTTCAAGGGGGCAGGACCAAGGCCCAACGGATGGGAGCGTAGCTCCCGTTCACACCCCAGGGGAGTAGACCGGCCTCTCTCTCTCTTCTCTGGAAGATTCGGAGAGGCAGGTTAGTGGTAACGGATTAGTCCCCCGGGAGGGTCGTCCGTTAATGTGCTAGGGTACGGCGTGACTAGTTTGGCCGAGTCTTCCTTGCTCCTAGTGTTGGGAGCCTTGACTTAGGCCCCTGTCTCGCTAGTCATTGATCATATCAGGAGATTTGAGAGTGCCTGACCTGATCATGAATTTGACTAACGTGTTATATCGAACCTTTCCAGGATGGCCGATATTGTTGTGACATGAGAGTCGAAAAG
>JH152698.1:28301-48421 GCA_000226015.1 Mnemiopsis leidyi | reverse complement strand
GCACCAGTCAGAGAGGGTCTTCTTCTGAGTGCCGCGTAGCAGACTCCACGCGGTATCGGAAGTTTAACCAGCTCAGGTTCATCGCAGTTGTTGGCACCATTTTTTGCAAGCCTGTCGGCTGTCTCGTTCCCCTCGTGACCTTTGTGGGCAGGTATCCAGCGAAGTAGGACATTGTTGGCCCTGCCGAGGTCATTCAGTTCTCGAGTCGTTTGTTCAATGGTGTTCTTATCGTTCTATTTCCGTTAATTGAACTTTTGAATCCCCGGCTTTTATTATTTAATATTTTACGAATGATTTCGACGAGAAGAGCACGACTTACATGTTTAACTGTCTAACACATAATTTTCCTCCAAATAGTAAATCAAAATTCTAAAATTGAGGAACTGACATAATCTCCGATTGTGAGTGTGGATATTTCCAAACCACGTGGTTTTCTTAATATTGCCTTTTACTCATTTGCAGTCAATTTCTGTCACATTTTTATGTGAAAGTATGAATTCATGTTTGACCAATCGACTTCGAGAGATACTGATACAAAAAAAATTGCGGGTGAAGTTATCGACCGGTTTTACAGAACTTGAGATGTTGTCTATGTACATATATCAACTTCTATTGTAAAATTTAGGAGCAATCATGCAGAAAAATAGAGGTCGGATTTAGCATAGTTAGAGAGTAACTAATGGAGATGTGAACACAACTTTAAAACGAACCAGCTGAGAATTACTGTTAAAATTACCATACAGATCATAAAAGTTTAGAAATTTAGAGGACCGCTCCGAACTTCGTGCTGTGTGCTTGTCTAATGGCATCTGTATCAAATAAACTATCTCGCTGAAGCTCAGCCCACTGAGATACGGAACTATACATGAACAAATTAGAACAAAATCACTTCCTAAATGTTCCAAGTACTATCAATATTATGTTCCAAATACTATCAATGTTATTTTCCGCAAGTACTATCAATATCATGTTCAAAGTACTATCAATATCAACTAGGTGAAAGGGGATTTTTGTTTGAACAAATTAGAACAAAATCACTTTCTCAATGTTCAAAGTACTATCAATATCAACTCTAGGTGAAAGGGGACTTTTGTTCAAAAGTCACATGACGTGATTAAACAGATGAATTGAAATTTCATTCTGCCCCTAGTAGCAACTTAAAAGGTGAAATAGGCGGTTGTTCACACCAAAATATATAAATCAAAAATGATTTATAATGATATGATATTTATATTATCGTTGAAGAAAGCTTCCTAACTTAACTGCGCGATAATTTCCTTTTTTGTAACCACGGCCCTTCTTGGAAATCACAGGGCCATCTACTCAACTGCAAGTTTGGGTAAAGTGCTAAAAACTGTAGGAACTATAATAACTGATGCCCAGTGAAATAACTAATATTCTGTGATACAAGGTCGGTAGTGCAGCTTCGACACAGTTAGACAGAACACAATAAAACAGACAGACATACTGTCCGCCCTATCAACACCATAAACCTTCCAGTGAGCACTATCAGAGCTCTATAAAGCACTTGATTAATTTCAGAGTGCTGTAGTGCTGTACTGACACGGAGAAAGAGAGAGAGAGAGTGTGAGATACGCTTGACTGTGAACCTGGCCAATGGGATAGCTGTTTCAGCAATCAGTATATAGAAACATTGTGTACATTGTCAAGTCTCACTTGGGCAGATTTGTGGGGTCTGAAATTGTTTTCGGGCAGTATTGAAGTAATGAGATGGTTCACGATCACGCTGATACCTAATCCTATCAAGAATCTCCTGCACGTGCAAATAATTAATTCTATCACCTCAAATGTGCAAACTAATATATTTCATCACCCAGCACGTGCAACTGCAAATGCTTAAATCTGGCACGATTACCTTGAATCTGCTAAACTTTTTCACCCGGTCGAACTAGCAAATGGCGGGCAAATAATGGGATGGTAATTGACAACCTGATTGGAAGCCCCCGGATTCCGGGCCCGGAATCGCAGCTCAGAAATCATTTATTTAAGTGCTGTATTATTGAGATGCCTCCTCAAAGATTGGTCTTCAACAGACAGTAAGAATTGACTTAGCGGCGAAGAAGCGCTGTCGGTTTGCACTCCAGTTTCGTGATCCTAAGGATTAGGATTACGAGTTCGAATCCCGCAAGTGGGTCGTTGACGTTCTGCTAAGGATCCCCTTGGATCATTGAAGCCTCCCAGGCCAGTCCACTGAACCGAATGCTCGAGAAATCGTGTGTGAGGGTTAAATGGGGAGCTGAGCAAATTAGTGCAGCGAATCAGGGAAAGGCTACCATGATGAGTGCTAGTGCATGACATATCTACCTTTTTCTCCTCTCTCATTGTGTAGATCTGCAAAAAACATTATAGTTTCGGATGTTGCCTTCTACAGGCTAAGAGGCTATACCGAGGTAAGCAGCTCGCTAACATTATGAGAATCTACATCTGGGTCCCTACCACTGCTGTAGCTTCTATTTGCAAACTTTTGTTACTCAACCTCAATCCCATTTTCTATTCAGTTTTCTATTCCGTCGAAAAGAAAACGCCCCTTCCCAACTTTCTGCCAATGGATAAAAGTGTATACTGAGCCCTTGAAATCCTAGTGAGTAGGTCTTACTACTTTTTGATAAACTAGGCTGACAAACTAGGCTGACCATATAAGCCTCTGATTTTATCTCTGAATATTTAATTGAAAACACAACAATTAAGCCCCTGAAAACCCATAGCCTATCAAATTAAAGCAGAGATATGAGAAATTGGAGGATGTACGAAACTACGGAATAGTGCCTAGAGTTCAAGTATACACCTGCTGTGGTGTACTACATAGTACATCCTCAACTAAAAACTTTAGAAGTAAAATTGCACTTATACTAAGGCTAATAGCCTTACAAATGATTAGCTGTTTGAATAAATGTTTTCTATAGCCCCCCTGCTGTATGGTTAACCTTGCAATAATTGTCAATTTAAGACTGAAATGTAACAATAGCCGTGTGGCTCCATTGTGCGTGTGATCTAGGAACCATGGCTACCCCGCATGACCCCAGCATCAGGGGCCCACAGTTATAGTACAGTTTTGTAGTTATGTGGTAGTACAAATATCTACAGATTGTAAGGACATAAAAAACTCAACAGAAGAACACATCAAACAAAAGGGTCTGGCTGGCTATGTAAAACCAAAACTTCAATAAGCAGAAGCGAACGATACTTGTTTGGACCTACTACTTGCTAATATCTTAGGTAACTGTAATTGAATTATTCAATAACTATGTTCGTGTGAATTTCTATCAAGATGCTGAAACCTAAATGCTGAATCAAGATAGAGCAGCAACAACAATTATGTGATTGATTAATTGATTTTGTGTTTAATTAATGACTGTGGAACAAAGGACTGTTGCGCTAGCATTTGTGACTGTAACCATATTCAAACTATAACTGTATTACTATTAGTGACCCTATCTTGTCATCTCGGTCACGATCAATGAATAGATAGGTCTGATGATGTTCTTGTGAAGATTTCCCCTTTTTTTGTGAAACTTAACATCATCTTATATCCTATATTATGTACTGTACTCATAAAATTGTTTAAAATTCGGTTTATATTTGTAAATCTGTTTGTTCTGTCTTTCAGTTGAAACTCAGCCATTGATTTTTTTGAGACAATCTTTTTACGGAACGGATTCTGTGCTAGTGTGCTAACTTGAATATGAACTATCCGAAAAAAAGCATCTGTAACCTAGCAACCTCCAAATAACCTCCTCAGGATTCAAAACAGCATCTGTTACGTATAAGCAACCTCACAGATTACCTCCTCAGAATTCAAAATAGCTCTCTGTTACCTAGCAACCTCACAGATTACATCCTCAGAATTTGAAATAGCACCTCTGTTACCTAGCAACCTCATAGATTACCTCCTCAGAAATCAAAATAGCATCTCTGTTACCTAGCAACCGCACAGATTACCTCCTCAAAATTTGAAATAGCACATCTGTAACCTAGCAACCTCACAGATTACCTCCTCAGAATTCACCTAGCAACCTCACATATTACCTCCTCAGAATTCAAAATAGCATCTGTAACCTAGCAACCTCACAGATTACCTCCTCAAAATTCAAAATAGCATCTCTGTTACCTAGCAACCGCACAGATTATACCTCCTCAAAATTGAAAATAGCATTTGTTACGTAGCAACCTCACTGATTACCTCCTCAAAATTCAAAAAAGCATTTGTAACCTAGCAACCTCACAGATTACCTCCTCAAAATTCAAAATAGCATCTGTTACGTAGCAACCTCACAGATTACCTCCTCAGAATTTTCCTCGTCAGTGATCAGCTCCTCGTCACTATCGTCTCCAGATCCTTGTCCTGTACTGGCCAGGTTCCCCTGCAGAGAGTGCTTTGTGGTACAATTTGTCGGTTATTAATGTTTACGCTTCATTGCGGTTTTGGGAGAGGGGTTTTTGCCATGATTACCTAATCAAATTTGGTCAAAAGGTTCCCTAAATTTTTTTCCGAAATTCAACAATTTGTTTCAAATATTCCCCCTTTTAACTTTTTTTAACTAGTTTGCAAATTTAAGTCTGACAATTCAAAACGTTCTCCAACTCTTCTCACATCTAACTGTAAAAATGTAAATCCCCAGTCCACGTATCGTGCATTTCATGGTCAAATATAGAAATTTGTTATAATATGCTATATGCACCATCGTTCTATAATCCTTTTAAATCTTATTTATATTACTCCTTCTTATTCTAAATCTGTACGTTATCCACATAGTAAGTAAACTGCAACTGTAATTGCGAATATTTTTCCTCTGACAGCTTTGGCTTATGGTATATATATAGTATATGAACTGACACAGTTTATGTTGAGATGAGATTAAAGATTTCCTTGAGTCCTTAAGATTTGAATGGCGAATATAAGACCGAAACAGCAAGAAAATACCATTATATTATATAAACAAGCAATGATTTTACTCGAACAGCGTTTACATGAGTGCAAAGTAGACAAGATGCAACAAGAACTTCTTTAATTCTAGACTGCTCCCTACTGCAGATTTGTGTGTCATTATGCAATAAGCACAGTGTGCACACTTACCAAGAAAACCAGTTTTATTTAACTATATCTCGTCTCCTGCAACTATTAACTATCAAAGGATAGATCCATCGGCAATTATTGGCATCAGCAAACGCATATTCGCTTTCAGCAAGCAGAAAATAATATCGAGTAAAACATGATAACGGATCGATGCTGCATAAAGACTGGATGCCAAAACGAAAAATGACAATTTTTCTCCGTCTACTCGGTCTAATTAGCACTAATGGAGCAGTTAAACTTACACGTGTATCGGCGTGGCGTGGCTTTCTGCAGTGAGACCAGATAAATTATTTCAGAAGTTGTCCTGCACGTCTTCTCTAGACGCAGCAAATATAAATCCGGCAAAGAAAAATTCTTACAGAAGTCAGAAACTTTTCTGCATCTTGTTACCATTCCCACGTGTTATTTAGTGGCAGTATTAAAGTAGTGTGGAATTAATTTCTCGATGCATCCATCTTCATTTACTGCACTCAGATTCGATAACATTTTCACAGTCTTCACTTACATCCACAGTCCACACAGTTTCAACCACACTCTACCCGCAATTCAATGAAAAGGAGCACACTTTCACACTAAAACCTAACATTCTCAGAATTTAAAAATAATATACTCCTATTTACCTGGTCAAACGTACACGGTGATGTCATTTTCGTTTTTTGAAGGGAGTGGAAGACTACTCAAATCAACTATTCGTTCTATCATCGATATTTTATTGTAAAAAAAGTCGTGGAAAGTCATGAAAACGATTTTTTGATAACAGAAAAACCTCTATATACCGGGCCTCTTGGAGGAAAGGGAGAAGGCCCGGAAAATCAAGGGATAAGAAAAAATCGATGTTTTACTGTATTGAAAAATATCGGGGGAAAGGGAGAAGGCCCGGTAAGTCGAGGGACACGGTAAATAGAGGTTTCACTTAATTTACATTCACCAACAGAATTTTATGAAATTTGTTAGTAAATGCAGATGCTTTTACTACGAAAAATCTCGTAGTTCAACTTGAATTATTAAAATGATGAATATTGAATACATCGCACGATGATTTATGAAGACTTTTTTCTATATTCATGAAATCCACCATATACCCAATAAATAATGTCTCTATTGTCTGCATAATAATAAGATATTCAGGGGTGGAGGAACATGCTAAAAACTGGGGGGGGGGCACATTTTATCTGAAAATTTGTCCAAAATGCTTCCTCGGCGGCGCTTCACTTCACCTTGCTTGCATGCCTAATGTTGTCGTATATTTACCAGAAAATACTAAGTCTGCAAATGATGTTTTCCTCTTGATGTTCCAGACAGTAAAAACCCAATCAGCCCGCTGCATGCGAAAAATTTTGCACTTGAAGTTGATTCTGAACCATTTTGGCAACAGAGCTTGGATGTTATGAGAGTTTTGATAGTGCTATCTTATCAGTAACACTGTGCTAGGTTGTAGTTATGACAAATTTCAGCTTAAGTCGTTCAAGAACTCCTGGCGCTGCCATGAGATCTGTTATAGTTTATAATGAAAGATCTTGACACTGGCAAATTCTTCAAAATCAATAAGGTAGGTATGATTCTAGAATTAATGCAAAAGTGATCTTATATGACTAAAGTTGAACTAATATGACGCCATTTTACACCTGGAGTTTAGTTGTGTGCAAGTTGCTAGTAAAATGAGTCTATTTAGCCCGTTGCAGGCACAAAACAACCCACCGGAAGCTTTTAATCCTTAGACCAGTTTAGAACAGCAGATATTTCTTTAAATTTTTAAAATTTTCTAATAGAAGTTGCTGAAATTTGGGGGTGGGCAAATGATACCTTAGCACCCATCCAAATTTGCCCCCCTGTTCCCCCACCACTGAAGATATTGGCTTGATTTCTGTCCTTAAATCAAATGTACTGTAGACCTTTACTACTTTATCATTTTGATATTTATGATTAAAATTTCCTGCTGTTTGCTGAAAGAAAATACTTTTTTATGATCATAATACATGCTTGTCTGATTTTAGGACACCCTTTAATCGTATATGGTTTATTATATTTCGCCAAAATTTACATCAATGCACACCACCAAAACAGATACAAAGAAATGAATGATGATCGAACAGTGGCAAGTTCAGGGAATTTGGTCATTGGAAAACAAAAGCTATTTTGGCTAAAACTATAAAAATAGTACTAGAAGGTCATTCTCAGTGACGTTAATTATAATTAAGACTCAGTTCGGCAAACCCGCATATAAACACCCGTTTTTATGCAGATTCAATTTTCCTTGTGACAATTTTCTATTTAATTTGTCGATTTCAATTATCCAATTTATCAAACAAGATCAAACGTATGGTAAAGTGAAGCCATAGAATAAAAATAATGCCGTACATCGAACACCCGATCAGAAAGAATGAAAATGAACTTATACAAATTAATCTGCAACATGATAGTGTCCTAATATAAGGGTAAAGTGTTCTAGCAGAGTCCAACAAGACTGCATAGAGTTTTGCCGTCCAGGTTCTTTAGAAGAGCTACAATTTGGTCAAAATATCCGTCAATGGTAGTCTCGCAGTCGGAGATAGGAAGGACAGTGCACAGCTCGGTGATTGCCTCCTTAATAAGAGAGTCAACTGTTTCGTTTTCCAGAAGAGAAATGATCTCACCAGCAATCATGGTACATTCAGAGCAAGTGTCTCCGACTTTTTCTGGAAGTGGGATAAAGTCTAGTTGGGGTACCGGGGTGATATCAGCAGTACATGCTCCAATGTTGGTGCATGTGACATTGGGGTTAAGGTTCTCCACATCAGCAAGAGACTCTTTAATGACTGCTCCGATAATGGACTTGCAGAAGGGGATCTGCACAGTGTTACATACGATGTTGGTCAGTTCGTTCAGCATATCATCTGTTTCGTGGTCCTCTGCAATGTTCTTCAGCTCCAGGACTCCGTCAATACAAGCCTCACAGAAGATACCTCCCTCCCACTTGGTGTCTAGGTAGGCAGGGCAAACTCCGGCCTGTTTACAAAGGCTGGCTGGGTCGAACAGCGTGATTAGATTCTCGATAATGGGGTCCAAAATTCCAGTGATGATGCTCTTGCACGTATCTATGTCACCGCCGATAGCCATACAGATCTCGTCAACGGCAATGTTTACCAGATCGAGGGTCTCGTTAGATTTTAAGATGATATCTACAATATCCAGACCATCCATGCAAGCCTTGCATCCCTCGTCGTCTCGGAGATTGGATAGGAAGGGCATGTCGATGTTGGGACAAGACCCCATTTTCCCACAGATGAAGTCCGGTTTGACTGCCATCTTGACGCTGTCCAGAAGGGATCCAGCCAAATAGAGGAAGACGTGCTCACACTGCTCTACTCCGAACCCGATCAGCTGACAGGACTGGTTCACCGTGATCTCGATAAGTTCCTCGACTTCCGGAGCGTTAACCGTCGTGCTCATGATACCGAACACGTCCTTGCAGACGGTGCAGCTCAGGTCGGTAGGTTTGGAGATGTCGAGGTCGGTAGCGGGGCAGGCACCTGCGTTAACACAGAGGGCCTTTACGTTAAACATCGGGACTAGGTTACCCAGGATCTGGTCGATTATAGTGTCGACTATTTGCTCGCAACTACCCACATTCCCTCCAGCAGCCATGCAGGTCTCATTAACAATCACATGAAGCAGACCTTTCATGTCATCACTCTCGATGATCATCTTGACCATGTCCAGACCGTCCATGCAGGCCGTACACTTCTCTCCGTCCTCAAGCTTGCTAAACCTAGGGTACTCCCTAGTTGCGGCACAGAGATGAGCTTTAGAGCAGATCGAGTCCACATCAAACAGAGAGAAGAGTTGGTCAACCCAGTCTTTCCCATGCTGATCTATCGCTAGATCACACTCGGCGGAGAAGAAGGGGAGGCGAGAGCAGACTGATTTAGCCAGGTAGATCACCTCTCGTTTAGCGTCGTTAGTGAGGACCCTACCGTTAACCTCGTCACCGAGGAAGTGGCAGATGTCACAGAACACACTCTGTGTGGGATCCACATTACCCGCTGTTACGCAGATCAGGAGACATGCTGCTAGCACCGCGTTCATCTTTCTTCTGGGACAGTGTGGTTGGTTAATCTATACCAGCTTGGAGAGAGGACTAGGGTTGTTTGCAACAATGTTGTATTGGTTACTGTGAACAACATGGGACGTTATACAGGACCCATTGTGCGCCAGGATATAGAAATTGTGCCTAATAAGCGCACTTTTTGTGTGCCGGCGCCCAATCGGTCAGATTCAAGCGTCCTATGTTGTTCACAGTTACTGGTTTTCCCTGCTAAGCAATTCAAATCTACAATAGCTTAATGCAGTATGGATGTATGTACCCTATGTAAAATAAGGAATTAAATATAGCGGTTTCTTCAAACTGTCAAAAATCATGAAGAAAGTAGAAACGTAAAATTGGTCGCGATATGATATATGACTCAGACTCAGAGGATTGAATACCCGAAGCAACAAGAAAAAACGGACGAAGAATAATGAAGCATGACTGAAAGCTCCTCTAGCCACACAGCATTCATCCCACCAATCACAATGCTTCAAATTTGAACGTCAACGGAGATAAGACACAAATCGGATTAAATGGGTGGTTGCTTGTAACCTTATATGGTATTCATTGGTCGGAAAACTGTCACAAGACCATCCACAAGCTGATAAAAATTATTCAGAAAGGCTAGGTTTCTTCGAAAATTATAAGTTCATCCTTCTCTTTACACGTACCGGTACATCTTTCATTTTGTATGTGACATCTGTCACTATGATAAAGAAAATTCAGTTTTATATCAGACAATGAACAAAATTTTTATTTAATGGTTTCAGTGTGATAAATACGGTAAAATTTTTTCAATCAAGATCATCTTTTGTGACTCAAAACAGCTGACCATTCCAATTCCATCAGCTGATACTGAACTCATTTCTGGTCAGAGAAAACCGTTATAGCAGCCAAGGCTAGGTATAAGTTCATCAAGCTCAAATTTTTCAGATCTTTTCACTTTTCATGGTGTAATATTATAACATTCATTATGCGATTTCGGCGGTTAACTTTCTTCGTCTTAACTTAAATTACCGTCAATGTCTGAATAAGTAAAAAGCGAAAAATTATCTGATTTATTTCAGGTTGATTTCTTCAGTTTCAAACGTTATACTTATAAATTAGTCAAATTATTGATGCGATGATGAATAAAATTATTTATTGGAGGTATACTGTATACTTGCTATTAAACTCAAAATTTAAATACAATACTTGTTAAATTGTTGGTAATTTTTATCTAATCTCTATAATTGATTGGTTTCATACGCCTTTCTGAGTTTCTGAGTACAGTGTAACAAAATAATCCGTTATAGTAGCAAAGGCTAGGTACGAGTTGATCAAGTTCAAATTTTTCAGAGCTTCTCATTTTTCATGGTGTAATATTATAACATTCATTAAGCGATTTTGGCTGTGGTTAACTTTCTTCGTCTTAACCTTTAGTTTCCGTCAATGTCTCTGAATAAGTTAAAAGCCAAAAATTATCTAATTTATTTTAGGTTGATTTCTTCAGTCATTCATCAGTTTCAAACGTTACTTATAAATGAGTCAAATTATCAATGCGATGATAAATAAAATCATTTATTGTATACTGTATACTTGCTATTGAATTCAAAATTTAAATACATAACTTGTTAAAATTGTTGGTAATTTTTATCTAATAGCGATGATTGATTGGTTTCATACTCATAGCTTCTGACACAGACAATATCAAATAGGTGAAATACTTTGAAACTTGACTTTTGTCAAGTTTACAATTACAGTGTAATTAAACTTAAAGCAGATGTGAGTCAGTTACACTATGCCTGTTAACTGTAAGTGTAGCCAACCTGTTTGTTAATAGTAATAAACAATATTATTTAACAAATACGCCTTACTGAGTACAGTGTAACAAAATAAACGCCAGCATGAAAAGAATCAAAAGTAAAGATTTACTCACCTTAAGCCAAGATCTGATCTTTCCCTTGCCGACAGAGTCATTGAAGATTTGGATGAAAGCGAAGCAGCAGTTCACACAAGTCATGCCCTGAAGAATTCACGAAAAGACAAAGAGAACTTAAACTAAGCTTTAGCGGAAGGAAGTTATGATACAAACAATCTCCAGTGGGACTGTCTCCTCCTCAAAGTAAAAATTCCTACATTGTATTAAAAGTAGTGGTAGAGCCGAGAGTATATACACAGTGAAATACACAATGAACTATTCCGGCATGTCGCACGCAATCGATGTGGTCTCTACTTTCTCTGAGGTACAATTACAACACTACAACAGTAGGCAAACGGTTCGTTTCCTTTCATCGCGACTTCCAGACTAACATATTTATATCTTATCATATTTCTCTTTTCTCAATTTATTTTTATCATCTTATGCTCATTTTCTCGACTATTTCTGGTCCACAGTAAATGCTTTATCGAACAGTTTTCTTTGTACACTTAATTACGACCAGGTGTTGGATAAAAGAAATAACGGCCACACTAGAGTTCAAATTCTAATTATCCTCGGCTCTCCAGAGAGCTTTAATTCTATCTTTACAAAACGAACAGTGTTTACTGCTAATATTTTCAGGAAAATTCAACCGTTAAACGACCGTTCAAGAATTATGTTTAAAGCAGTCATAAAATTAAGTTAATTTTAGACTCAAACAAGTGAATTAGGTTTATTTCTATCGTTAGAACCTTAAAGCTTGTTTAATGTTTATTTTGTTATTCATATTGTCCAGAAAAAGCCTATGCAATTAACAAGACCCACTGGATAGCAACCAAAAGGAAATACAGGGATTTCCTTAGCAACCAAGATATCAGTTATCAGAATAAGTAACTATTGGCCAGACTACGAGTAAGATAGTATTAGTATACTACATAATGAATAGTAGCATATACTATATACTTGCTGTCTGCTGATACTACGATACCAGTACTCTAAAATATGCAGTGTAATTAAACTCCCTGTCCCCACTGTGCTTGCCCAACAATGTTGCTGCTACATAATACAACCATTGTCCCAGCTCCCCCTAAACGAGTGTGCTCCAACTCTCTTTTACTGTGGTCCTCTATAACAGGTGTGTGTGTATGGTATCACAATCTCCGGAGTGCTGAACTGTAACTGTAGTTCTAAATCTGTGTGTGACAAAGAGCGCTAAAGACAAAGAACGCTAAAGCGACCTGAGTACACATCTGAGTACACACAATACTTACATAATGCCTTATACACAAGGTATTATAACAACCAGAGTATCATAACAATTAACAACCAAGGTATCATAACAACCAAGGTATCATAACAACCAAGGTATCATAACAACCAAGGTATCATAACAACCGAGGTATCATAACAACCAAGGTATCATAACAACCGAGGTATCATAACAACCAAGGTATCATAACAACCATTACCAAGGTATCATAACAACCAAGTTTTCATAACAACCAAGGTATCATAACAACCAAGGTATCATAACAACGATCAGTTTTTACCTTTTAGTGATGATATAAATCACATATTCCCCTGACTAGTGACATCAGACATAGTAGTATAATTATACAGTCCACCTGATGGAATAATTGTCCTACATAATACTTTCAGAAAATATTTTCAAATGTTCCTCAACGATGAACTTGGTGTTCAAATGTGTGGCATACAATTGGTCGTGGCAAACTAATGCGCATCCTGCTAAAGCAAACTCCGTGCAAGTTCGATGCGAATTTGCATAGGCTCTGTGGTCACTATAGCACCACATTTGAGTTACTTTTTGTAGCACTACATAACAGTCCCCATTTTGCCCTCACAAACTATTTTTAGACGCAGATCCTGTGGTATGGCGGGATCTTATTCTATTTCTTAAGCAGAACTCTACCACACAGAAATGTTTCAGTTGATATGTTGATATGTGTGGCATATACTATTAGTTTCAGCAAACACATGTGCAAACTCATTTTTATCTTAAGACCTCATTGACACTTATATTTCTTAAATTAACCAACTTGTTCATATGTGGTAGGATGTAAGAGACATATTTTTGTGTTACATTGTCTATAAGGCGGAGGGTCTTGTCAAACAAAATGATTTGATAAGTTTGTTAATAGGATTAAGACGTGGACATTAAACAAGAATATTTGATTTAATTTCGTAGATATATATATATATATTTGGGTTCAATTGTTATTTTTTGCACTATCGGTTATAAAATACTTTGCAACGTTACCCTAGAATAGCAATTAGACACAATTTATTCTATTTTTTAGATAATTTGTCGCTCTATCAAGTAGAATATTTTCGACCTCAAGCAAAAGTTCTAGTTAGTGTATTAAAATCAATTAAAACATATTACAATAACATTGGCCGATCAAAGCATTAAAATAGCTCATAATTTCTGGTTCGAACCAATTTATTTACAGCAACCCATCTACATCCGGATATTCTAAATCCAAACTCAAACATTCGTGGATCAGCAAAATTCCGGTATTTTATAAAAATTTACATAAAATTGTACTCGGTTCCGGTTTATAGAGGATCCGGGGTTGAAAGCTTTGCTGTATCATCTATATATATTGATCATGTTATTGGCTCTAGAAATATGCAATGGCGATAGGATACTGAGTTGGGATCAGTTGGCTCGCTTTCCCGGCTATATAATCCATTTGCATTGAATATAGCCAGTACCAATTTTCTATTTATCCAGAATTAAGTGACGATATAAAAGGATAAAATTGGATTCTTTGCTCGAATGAACAGTATTCATCGGTCATCCGAGTATTATTCCGAGTATTCATCCGAGTAATCAGATTCAGAAAACGTCCTTTATAATGAGAATAAAAGTCTCGTTGATAATAAGTCCCACAATTCACTATTGCAATTACGTGCAATAAGTACGTTAATAACAGAAAAGTAGTTAAATTCGTATAAATAAAGTTTTAAGAAACTCTATTATTAATAATAAAACATAACACTAAATTTCTCAAGTCTCTCTAAGCTAGTGTTTCCATATTTTCGTGGTTGTTGTTCTTCAAGACATCAGAAGCTCCATCTTGAGAGGCATTGTCAGGCATAAGGGGAGCTAGACCTCCTCTTTCACTGACCGTCTCCAGCTGGACCATGACACACGGGTAAACGAACAGGGCTGCAAAGAAATCTTCTATCGGGTTGCCGTTCATTCCATAGTGAGACCGAATGCTGGATCGTGCTGCTGTTACCAGGGTAACAAATCCCAAGAAAAAGACCCAGGCTAGCGAGTAGATGCCGTTCAGTTTGAGGTCGGGATGGTAAATGTAAACAATCTCAGTGATGATGAGTGCTATCCAGGCAACCCAACAGATCGCTGCCATGATGGCCTGTGCAGCAGCACCCGTCTTGTTGTGTTTCTTTAGCACTTCGTACAGTGACAGTGGTCTGAAAACAAGAATATCATGTTGACGCATGTATTGCCTTTAGTCCGTCGACTTGCGGACTGAATCGGCGTTCAAATAAGTTTTACAGACTTCAGTTGCTAAAATTTTAATTAATTTAATCTATCATTCCTGGCATAATGTTTTTATATCTAGTTTGCTGTTTTCCACCGATTTAAAATGAATACCAACCAATAACAGATAAACTTACGTTAAGACAATGTTCTTGATGCACCCGAACCAGAGTTTTGGACGCAGTGTGGTGAAGGGATCCACCAACCCGACACTGAAGTCCGGACCGCACGGGTTGAGATCTCCTGTTTCCATGGCTAGTGCTCGCCATGTTGCCATGGTAACGAAACACATTATTATAGTGTACGGTAGTCCGGCAACAATGCTAGCTGTCTAAAGGTGGGAATGTTACTGTTAGTAGTTGTTTTAGCTGAGAATTTTGCCGTTATCGCCAAATCGAACTATAATTTGGATAGAACAGTTTATATCCAAAGATTATAACTAGGGCAGTAATCAGCATTAGTTGCTCTGATGTTGCACGAGAAAATCATGGTACATACATGTCAGCTCTAAACTCAGAACTGGTCACAAATATTATGCCAATGTATTACTGTCAACTTTTCAGTTTTTAACTTAAGTGGTCAGTGAACTGGTCAGAAATACTAATTATTATGTCTCTAGAAAGAAACCTGGAGAGCTTTGAGAGATTCAGATTCGCCGGCTACAAGGAGGGCGGTTGCAGTAGCACCTTCTACCAGTGCCCAGAAAACACGCTGAGTTATTGGTGGGTCCTGGTCGCCATTTGCAGACATAATGTCTATAACTAAACTTCCTGGAACATTTGTTTGTTAAAAATCGAGTTGCTACTCTTCGCTTAGTTGAAACTATGATTGATGTAAGGGTCCTGTGTCCTTATATTTGAGCGATCACTCAAATAGCATCAAACGATTAAATGGTACAAATAAAGTCACCTGAGTCTGAGCTGGTAACGAAGTACAAAATGATTCCAACCAAGGAGATAATACACAAGAAAGGACCCATGTCTCCGTAAGTAGAAATAGTTGCAAACCACATCTCCTCGCTCCCCATACACGACAGTTTAGCGTAACTCCTGTTAGTTAATAATCCATTTAGATGAACATTATGATTCTGGAAGTATTTTTTTCACCGTTGAGTGAAAAGTTATCTCATCAGTCTGACTTAAAGATTATTCTTTACGTATAAGTATAACGTGACTAAACTCTATATAGCTGACTTAAACTTACTTGTCGTCTTTTCCCTTGTACTTTCCAAGCCATCTCATATTCCCGTTTATATAGTCAATGACTTCTTGTACACCCGCATCCACATTTTTGTCCAAAAACGTCTTCATGAGCGGCCACTCGCAGCTAGATTCTGCACAAGCAACGCCCTCCGGCGTAGCCCCAGGTCCATTGCATAATGTCAGTCCCTCTCGTGTCCGCACGCTTAAATCAGAAAACGCATTTTCTAACTGAAACAAATATTCCATGTATGTTTACAGTTGTCTCCAAGACTAAAATGTCTGGAGGGTGTTCGCACTGTACAAAATTACAGTTAGTTACAGCTCTGCAATTATCCACATTCCGTACTTGATTATCAGTTGCAAACCTAAATATCTTGTCAGTAACAAATTTGTATGCTATCTGTTTACACACACATACCTGAGTAGAATTAAATCCTAAAGTATTTCCGTGCCATTTTGGGCAGCAAAGTCCCTCTTTCGCAGCAAGCCTCTCTGTCTTGATGGCAGCGCCTCCAAATATGGTTAACCAAAGGAAGGTGTATATCATAGGGGCTGTCAGTGCTCCTGAAGTTAATGATCTACAGTTTTAAATAATACAATCGTTGTTTAGGATGTGTATACTAAATTGTCAAGGGGAATGATATCTTGAACAAAATACTTTCAGATTCTTAGATAAAAGATATCAGCTATTGCCTTTCATTTCCTTATGACATTCATTTCTTTCTCAAACAAAATCCTAATGATAAATTGCTAACCGTTAATGAACTGCCTGATGGTTCTGCCCCTAGAAATCTTGGCGATGAACATGCCAACAAATGGGGACCAGGAGATCCACCAGCCCCAGTAGAAAATAGTCCACTCGTCCATCCAGTCGGCAGGGCCGTCGCCTTCTCCGTCTGTGTATGCTCTTCCTGGAGTAGTTGTTTATCAAGTTGTGAAATCTAAGTCCAGCACATCTCGTTAGGCATAAATTTTAAAAATATTATTATTGTTAATGCCCCCCAGAGCACTTAAACCCCCAGTTATAATTCTGGCTAAGCCCCTGAGTAGCAGAGTAGCTGTGAGTAAACTAATTTAGTTTTAGAAGAGTAGAAAAATGTACATTATGATCCTAACCTCGGTCCGCAGCTCCATAAGATTTCTCACTCAGTTCAAAGGCATCACAATGGAATCCAAGTTGGATGATCCACTGTATGTAGAAACCGATACTCTGACAGTAAAGATTGAGCACGTACCTGCCAGGTTAGAAATAATAGAAATTAGAGTCGAAATTGAAACAGCTTTAACGGTATTGAGGGTTTCAAATAATTGCGCCCCATATTACAACCAGAGGGGATTAAAAATTTGTGAGCCTTACTCAAAAATACCAGTATCTTTATTGAATACGCCTACTTTTTAAGAACGTTGCCTTGACCAACCAAGTGGTGACAAAAAGTAGGATACTTATGAACACACGTCACTTAAATCCGTGAGATATCCATAAGTCTATAAAAATGGCAACATAAATAAAAAGTCAAACAGATCTTTTCCTTACCAAGTGTCCTCGAGGAAAAGCACCATCAACATAATCACCATGCCAATACCGAAACAGATTTCCGAGAGACGTCTGATTCCAACTCCGACCCCAGTTATTACAGAGGTTGTAGCTACTGCAGTGATCGCCCAAATTATTATCACTTGGTTGGTAGTGCTCACAGCTATATCTTCGTTTAAGTAGTTCAATCCTGGGGAATATTCAGGGTTAAGAGTTTAAGTTTAATCCCCGGGAAAATTTTTGGTTAAAGTAATAAGTAGTTAATATTCAAATCCTGGGGAAGCTTTAGGGTTTAAGTAGTTTAATCCTTGGCAAGATTAGTATTAAGATCCGGGAGAAAATTCAGGGTTTAAATATTTTAGTCCTGGAGAAGATTTAGGGTTCAAATAATTTTATGGATTAATTGTGGGCCACAGCAGTGTTGATATGAATCGCTGAGGTGCTCATTTCAAGTTTATACTAATACAACATGTGTTGTTCAAATTTAAGATGACTCCGGAAATACTACCGCCATTATTAAAAAAAGCCTGAGACTTACCATTGTTGACCTGTATCGTTCCCAAGCCCAAAGACGTACAAACTCCGAAAAGGGTGGTCATGATGGAAAAGATATCAATGAGATCCCCTATCCAGCCGTAAATTCTATCTCCTATGAGCGGATAAAAACACGTCTTCATTGTCATGGGCATTCCTTTTCTGAAGGTAAGGAAACCTAGGATGATGCCGATGATGACGTAGACGATCCAGCCGTGGATCCCCCAGTGAAAGAAGGTAACGTTCATGGCCCACTGAGCCACCTCATTGTCCGGCATGTACTTGTCTCTGGTGTATCGATTTGGTCCAACATAGTGCCACAGGGGCTCCGCTACTCCGAAAAAGAAGAGTCCTACTCCAACTCCACAGGCGAAGAGCATTGCAAACCAAGTTCCGTCGTTGAACTCTGGCTCTTCGTCATCTTGACCTAAAGGATGTTCGGGTTTAGTTGTTTATAGTTATTGTGTTTTTTATCAATAGCGCCAACAAGCGCTACTGTCTATTCTGAATTCAAACGAAAAATATGGGCCCTCCCAAGATGAAATTTCATATGGGACCAGAGTACCTTAATGCCGTATATGTATGATGAACATTAGTTTTTCTTAATGTTCGTCATAGTTATATCACTGTCTATAGATGTTTCATTCATATTTAACAAAAAAATACGATTAAATCAAATTTTAGAAAAAATTAAATCTTACGATTACGATTACTTTTTTGACATACCTAGTTTCAATTTCCCGTATTTGCTGAAGTAGATAGCGATGATAACAAGGGCCCACACGTCTTGAGACCCGACGTATAGCCAGGTGAAAGTCTGTGTTATCCAGGTTTTAGCCGAGGAGAATGAATCTGATGCATCTGAAAGGGAGATTATTGTTTTAGAGGGGCTTATAGCTGTGCCTTTTATTTGCGTACTATAAAGTTTATTATGACAATTGAAATTTGGAAGTATTCAATCACTGCTTCAGCTGAAATCAATCCTGAATGTGCTGAATAGCTTTTATATCCGTATTGAGATTGCAGGAAATGTGTTACAGACATCAAATTCAATGAATTTGATGTGTTGATAGAAATTATAATCTATAGCGTAATCATATGTAAATGTTGCATTTTCAACTCACGTTCTTGAGCTAGGACACACCACAAAATAAAGGCGACAATGATAAGAACACTCGAAATCGTCACTATGGGGTTCAGCTTGAGTTTAAAAGGCCCACAATCGCATTTAAACCAGATGCTTTTATCTTTGATCTGCGCCCCCTTCCAGGTAGGTCTGCCCTTGGTCGGAGGGACGGGAAGGTGGTCACCGACCACGATCGGATACGGCGGCGCGTACTTCTCCGTCATTCCTGTGTCGGCTGGTAGGGATATCGTTTTGTTATTTAAAGCTGGCTTTACTTTCATGACTTAAAGGCTCACCAACAAACGAACTCGCTATACAATAAGGTGTCGAGAAAACTGCAGGATTGATTTCGGAGGTGATTGTCATGTTATACAGACAGGGTATCATTAGTGATTTTGCATGTGGAATTCATCCTATATGAGCTCCTATCAAATACTCTAATAGCCAAATTAGTATTTCACACGTAAATCAAAATGGATGCGTATCGATTCAGTGCTTCGATATGCTTGCATATTACGTTTGTTGATATGAGCAGCGAAGCTCATATCGGAAGAATTTAAACTTAAAGCAAACAAGCTTCAGGAGTTCCAGATATAGCACTTTTAGGAGTACAACTCAGTCAAGGTTCCAAACAAGCAAGCATGTCAGTCACGTCGACAATCCCACGCCATAGGGTAAGACCATATCGGATATTTAACTTAACAAGTCATAAAAAAGTGCAGGTATCGGGGTAATAAAAGAAATAATTCTCTTGATAAAACTCTTCTTTGTACGCTTTAAATTTGACTTCTACATACAGATTTTTTCCCGTATCTTGCCATTTGGGCCCGAAGGGCCCAAATGGCAAGATTTTTTTGATACGTTTTGTGCACGTGCACAAAAAGTACAAAACAAGGGTTGGCGATCGACAGCGTAAATTTGGATAATTAGCTCAAAAAGCGTCCGTCCGTCCGTCCGTACGTCCGCGCGCACGTCCGCGCGCAAGCTCCTTTATTAAACTTAATTATGTATACGACTACAATTATAGGTTTTAACTGCCTCAGGTCCGCAGAATGTATTCCACATCCATGAAATGTATACATAATTACCTCGCAACAACTACAACAAGATGTACGATCAAACAGGTAAAAC
>JH152696.1:528374-561166 GCA_000226015.1 Mnemiopsis leidyi | reverse complement strand
ATTTCCTTGTGTTTCAACTTATTTCTTGAAAATAACGTTGTTGCGATTATGATAGCGGAAACAGGTCTTTATTAAGTCATAAAATTCTATGTTTTCTCTTGGAACAGCCAATTTAGGGGCTTTCCGCTTTTAAATGGTTTAACTTTGTCGAAAGGCGTTCTAAATCAAAGGACGGCCACACGTAGAATGGAGGACGCATGGCGCAAAAGATGACACTTCGCAAGAAAAGTGTCCTCGATTGAAAACAGGACGCTTTTTGGAAAAGGTGTCATCTTTTCAAACTGGGACGGATTCTGTTCAGCGCGTCACTTTCAGCACGGACCGTCATTTTGAAAAAGTGGAAAATCCAAAAGCACGTTTTTCGCCAAATCTCGACCCGTGTTGTGAACGCACGTGAAACGCATTGCTAACAGCGCCAACTTGAATCACAAGAAGGTAAAATTTTGCTAGTACTAAAAGATCTAATTTGGTCGGACGATACGTTTACGTTTATTAAGGTTCATGTGAAAACAGACCAGAACTGCAGTTTGACACAAGCAAAGTATTTGGACACCGAAAAGGAACCAACTTAATGTATATAGTTAGCTAGATGATTCAAATTTCAAATTTCAATGGCAAGTGTCAACAGCCAGTACTCTGCTTTTGAGTAAAATATCTATAAACATACCCTAAGTAAGTAACTATGAGGCACAAGAAACTATGTCTATAACTAAAAGCTTAACTACACAACCATAAATGCCAATACTATCGTTTTATTTAAATTTTTACGTACCTTATTCTGTCTGGCTTTAACCAGACTATCTTTAACACAGAATCCTAGCGCGTTTTCGTTTTCTTTGTCCTCCAACAAGAAACTGCTTTCGTCTATCAACATCTTTCTGAGGAATAAACAACAAAATGAAGAAGGTCTTAACGATGACATTAAATTTCCAAATTTATAAAGAAACTATTTTCATTTTTAAAAATTGTTTCATGGAAGGCTGGCTTACCTTTTAGAATAAAGAATTATATAGGCACATCGGACTGAATATTTTACGAATACAAATGATGTCACGTGTACAGATATTGTCACGTGTACAGATATTGTCACGTGTACAGATATTGTCACGTGTACAGATATTGTCACGTGTACAGATATTGTCACGTGTACAGATATTGTCACGTGTACAGATATTGCCACGTGTACAGATATTGTCACGTGTACAGATATTGTCACGTGTACAGATATTGTCACGTTCACGTGTACAGATATTGTCACGTGTACAGATATTGTCACGTGTACAGATATTGTCACGTGTACAGATATTGTCACGTGTACAGATATTGTCACGTGTACAGATATTGTCACGTGTACAGATATTGTCACGTGTACAGATGTCACGTGTACAGATGATGTCACGTGTACAGATGAGGTCACGTGTACAGATGAGGTCACGTACCTGTTGCAACTCTGTTCTATCCAGGCGGGAGTTAGGATGTAGTTACACTGGGACATGGCCGACAAGAACTTCACTGTCCTCACAACCTTACACGTGATCAGGTGTGTCGCTTCTCTCACGTCTGTTGTCAGCTTGCATCGCATCCTCTTTATCATCTGTAGTTAGTGTTGTCGTCAATATTTCACAGTCTTTTTCACGTGTTAATTTGTTGTTGATCATAATAATCATACTACTGTGATGTGTTATGTCACGGAATTCTCATTTTTCCTTCAATATCTTGGCAGTGATAATTGTCATGCAACTTATACCACACATACAGTGTATATAACATTTTAAACAGAATCTGTATCTTGACATGACAATACAAGTTCGTTTTACGTTGACGTATAAAATAAAAGGAAAAAGGAACAAGAAAATACACGAGAAAGAAGGAGATTACGGAAACAAAAATTAAGCTTATTTATTATCATAAATACCTGAGTTAGTTTCTGGTTTTTATCACTGGGGAGGCCAGTAAACAAAATTACCGGAGATTTGAACTTCGGGTTTAGTTTCGGCTCCTTCTGATTGAAGTTGTGCCAACTGAAAGATGGACAAATATTAAAACAGTTTCTGTTCTCGTTATATTATTACCTGCCACACAATACACTGCACTGTGAAAACGTGTGGTGGTAAGAATGAAGTGTCTTTCCGTGACTGATGGCGAATTAAGGAAATTGCTACGAATGTCCTAAAATAGAACATAAGATCACAGCGGATCATATTTCTTATCCTTCAGAATATTGGGCAGGAACGATATCAAATGGTAGGTCAATCAACGCTATAGACCCCAGCCTATAAATCCAGACCCTAGCCTATCATTCCTGGTCCCAACCTATCAATCGATTAGTTTATATTCAATAGACGCCACGCAAATCGTGTAAAACAGCAAAGAATGTCAACTTTATACTTAGCTTGCAGACAACATTTTAGCAGATAACATTCAAGCAAGCTCATGATATGAGAGCTTATAGCGGTTGATGTTATCACGTACCATTCTAGAAGTTTCGGCATAACAGATTCGTTAAGTGTCATTTCTTTAGGATCTCCCAATGCAGTGTACTTCTTCTCAGTTGTTACACTCACCTGCGATTTGTTACATCCTTATATCAGATTTGTTACATCCTTATATCAGATTTGTTACATCCTTATATCAGAATTGTTATATCCGTATATCAGATTTGTTACATCCTTATATCAGAATTGTTATATCCTTATATCAGATTAATCAATTAAATCAAATTAAGAATTACTGCCTCGTATCGAATTGCCGATAGACACATCCGTATCTAGTACATATTCCTACATGTACCTATGAAATGTCAACATGTAGACTATGGCGCTATCAGATAGCCAACGCTAGATAAACACAAGAATTTCTAGAATAAAAAGGTAAGAAATAAAACATGTTAAATAAACAGAAAAACATCGGATTACTAACCACTCCATATAAAACAATATCCGATAACCATCTTGCGTTAATTATCTTAGTTCCCCACTTTTGTGCTTTAGTGAACTTCAGACCTTCACTTTTTCTCGAGATTAAATGCGTGTTTTGCTGAAATAAAGACGGTGTTGAAAGATTGTTCCCCAAAAGTACTTGTTGTAAAAATCAAAAATTATCATCTTGCAAAGTTCAATTATCGGCAAGTTAAGCAGCAAGATTCTAAGTTGGAATCCTTACATCAACAGTTACCTCATGGCGCCAACTTGACCAAGTTGACTAAATACGGATACTGACTACAGGACATTGTATTGCATTGTAGAGCGGCAAAACAACTATGTGACAATACAATATGTACACATATCTAGACCTCTAGTCGTAATGAGACGGAATTACACGTAATTACAGTAATTACAGCCAGACTTTTTACCGTCAATGGTCCTAACCTAATCACCTTTTAGTTCGGACTTGCAATTAAATTAAGCAATAACTTTTAAAAACATGGTGTAAAAGCTTTGATTTGGGTAACTTATGTAACCATTAAATTATTGACACATTGCAAGGAATATAAGCACGTTTTTTTGACGTGTATTACATTGAACACACAAATAAAGTA
This sequence comes from Mnemiopsis leidyi, assembly GCA_000226015.1. Classification (NCBI taxonomy): domain Eukaryota; kingdom Metazoa; phylum Ctenophora; class Tentaculata; order Lobata; family Bolinopsidae; genus Mnemiopsis; species Mnemiopsis leidyi. Next base: position 557,628 of record JH152696.1, on the reverse strand, counting down.
GGCCTTCAAGCAGTCTAAATCTAGTGTACTCACAACGCTACCATACAAATCTAGTGTACTCACAGCGCTACCATACAAATCTAGTGTAGTACTGTTAAGTCCAGCAGGACGATTTTACAGATCAATATGACGACAGCCTTGAACCCATGATACATCATAAATATATCATATATACCCAGTAACTAATCATGGTGTGTAAACTAATATGTCACAGACAGATAGCAAACTCTTAGATAGTCAACAATTCGTAGCATAGAAGGCTTTGTTTGTCGACAAAATGCCACAAAGTTTCTAAATACGACAAGTTGTTAGACAAATCGACATAACTTCAATGATAGGTCTCATTGGTATGTAATACCCATCATAACAACTGCAGCTTACAACTAGAGCATATCAATTAAAGTATTAGACATGATATGCTCGCTTTGACAGTTTGCTTGTAGAACGAGTGAGTAAAACATTATATAATATCTCATTACTCGTGTATCTACACGAAACTTTAAGTCAACAATCTCTATCAAAACCAAAAAAGCCAACACAATCTGGACATTCTAGACTGAGGTAAGTTTTAAGCGGACTCTGAGTCATCCAATCACACTCGATCAACTTTGCCATCTATTTTCAAAATGAGCGCCAGCTCATGAATTCTGCTCTTATCGACGTCACAGTACACAAAATGACGTCATAGAAAACTACATCGACGATGAGGCTACCTGGCTAAGTTCTCCTGTGTAAACAGCTCCAATAACTCTGATCATATCTTTAACGTATATCCTCTCCTTCCCTTCGTATCCCGTCACTGATATCTTCATCTTGGAGCAGTCCGGCAAGCCTGTCATATAGGGAGAAGTTAGATCTTATCTCATATCATTGTTGAGATGCCCAGAGCTAAACATGGGTTTAGCTTATCATAGCAGATAATTGTGATCATCTGGCAAATGTTACTTACAAAGCTACAAGATCAAGCATGAAAGAGAGTGAAAGGGAGAGATTGTTATCAATAAGGCGCATCAAAGTAAATATTTGTTTATTTATTTAAGAGGTTTTCATTAAAAAGGCAAACATACTTCGACCATATGCTCAAGAATTATGCACCAAGATAGTTTAATAACAGATTATTCTACCGTACCTATTACGTCAAAAAATTGCCTATATTAATCAAGTAACTACATAGGATAAGTAAGTAAAGAGTACTGATTAGATGCTCAATACACGTTTAAGATGTTGAAATACATAAAATACGTCAGTTCTCTCACCATCTCGGTGATCTTCCAGCCAATATTCGGAAGACTCGAAAAAACATAAAATACGTTTCATCCTCACCGGTTTTAAACTGAGTTGGAATGTGTAGTGGGTTATGAGGCGACATGTACTCTTTACCGATAACCACATCGTTCAGCCAGTGAGCTGTAGTCACGCACTTCCCGTCCTCTAACGCACGTTTGTAGATATCACTCATCCTGTTCAAGAGCATGGAGTCAATTTGAATATCTTGCTTTGAGACGCCATTTTGGATATCTTGTTTTGTGACGCCATTTTTGATATCTTGTTTCGTGACGTCATTTTGAATATCTTGTTTTGTGACGTCATCTTGGATATCTTGTTTTGTGACGCCATTTTTGATATCCTGTTCTTTGACGCCATTTTTGATATCTTGTTTTGTGACGCCATTTTTGATATCTTGTTTTGTGACGTCATCTTGGATATCTTGTTTTGTGTCTCCATTTTGACGACACGCCCGAGTGATTAGGATACGGGATTTGCAGAAGAAATTTTGCCTTACCCACTGAGACGACTAGAACACACGCTTATTCGAGACGTGACTTACCCATTGATAAATTATTACTGTGTATAAAACTAATCAGTGTAAGAATGTTATCAAATGTCGCGTGCAGGGTTTATTAAGGGTCAATATTGTAATATGTTCGGCATTAACGAAGAATTACTGACAGTCGAGTGGTAAGAGGAAGTTTTTACAAGAAACCTTGTTTACAATATCTAAATTCTATAAAGCCACCGTTAAAAAAGAAGTTCCAGTGCCAGCCTACCTACATGCTTTCTGGTGACGTCATAGGGAAAAAAACTTGATGACGTCACAGAAAAAGTGGAACATTACCTGCTCATACAGATGACATGAGTCACAAATTCGGGGTTGTAAAAGTTCGCTATTTCTCCTCCATGTTCCTCAATGACAATCTGAGTAGTCATTTGTAAAAATTATAGAATTAAGTGAGATTGTAATTGTGTAACTGATTAGGTTATTGTTTAAAATTTTGTAACAATAGAACATATGTTAAAGGGAATTTCAGATTTTCATATTCTTTCCGCTGAATTGATTGGTAATTTATAATCATATTCAGGCCCTGAAAAATGTTGACAAAAATTTGCCATGTCTCCAATAGAATATAAACACGTTGAACTAACGAAACGTATCGATATTAAACATTCCAATAAACAAACTAAAACACAAACTTACTCTCCACTTGTTGATAATGTCCTTGCTGTAATACTCTGGATAATCTATCAACATGAGACAACATCCCTTCAGCGTCTGATACCTCGTTCCTTTCTCTTCCGATTGTTCGGGCGGGGGAGTTGGGGCGGCTTTTAGTGCCTGGACAAGTGATTACTTAATTAATTAGGTAATTAATTACACGTGATTATTCAATAAATTAGTTAATTTATTACACGTGATTATTCAATAAATTAGTTAATTATTTACACGTGATTTTATCATTAATTAGATAACTACTTACATGTTTAATCTTAATTAGATTATTAATTACGTGTACGTATAATTCTACTCACATTAATACTTAAAACTGGCACGTCTTGGAATGTATATTCTAAGTACACATCCATTCTAAGTACACATATATTCTAACTACGTGCATATATTATCTTGATAAGTGAAACAAACACGCTCACACCCATTGCCTGGAGTAATACCGTGATAATGTGATACTTGTGGATCTAGTAGGACATTTACACACTACGGGACACTGAAATAAAGTGCGTTCCCATGGGAGTTGGAACTTGGGGGAAGTTTCTGTGTTTGTAAGTTGTGAGGTCGAAGGCGGGTTAAGTGCGATTAGAAAATACAACCTAAAAAACAGATAAGATAGGAGTTATGAAAACATACCAGATAAGAGGAATGCTAGATAAAAACTTTGAATTTAAGGTTTTACCTGATTAGCAAGATTTTGTTGAATTTGTTGTTGTTGTTGTTGGTTCACCGACTGTTGTTGCTGTTGTTGTTGTTGCTGTTGTTGTTGTTGTTGTTGTTGTTGTTGGTGCTGTTGTTGTTGTTGTTGTTGTTGCTGTTGTTGCTGCTGCTGCTGCTGTTGTTGCTGCTGCTGCTGTTGTTGTTGTTGTTGTACCTGTTGTTGGTACATAGCAGAGTTTGGCGGGTAGCTTGTCGGAGTATTACGTCCAGGGTACCCAGGAGGCATCTGTCCTGGATACTGTCCAGGTCCGAAATATCCTGCATGAAAGAAGTTTTAGACGTGATTAGAAATACACTTGCACTCCCGATAACAGGCCTTATAGAGTTAAAGTAGCGAAATTGCGCTTCCAGTAATTGAATTTCACACGTGAGTAAATAGACTAAACAGGTAGCAACTAACTTAGAAATAAGGTTTAAACAATCATTACTCTTACGAAAAACATCATTCACTGATAGTCTTTTGAACAAAATCTGTGGCGCAGTGGAGATGGCCATGGTGTATCAGTATTGAATAAAAAAAGATTTAAATAGAACTCAATGTAGAAAGTTCTACAATTTAATCAATGTAAACAGCAATCACACTTGAACTAAACTAACTAGCAACTACATTTTAATCACACTTAAACTAAACTAACTAGCAACTACATTTTAATCACACTTAAACTAAACTAACTAGCAACTACAGAACTACACTTCAACTCACCCTGTTTCTGCTGCTGAGCCATGAGCTGTTGTTGGTACTGTAAGCTGTTCCACTGTTGTCTGTTAGCCGGGCCTGGCGGGTAGCCAAGTCGTACCATCCCGCCTTGCTGAAATACTACCGTCACGTGACGTCATCATGTTTCGCGTGACGTCATCAAGATTCGTGTGACGTCATTACAATTTAACCATAAAGAGTGACGTCTTTAAGTATTAAATTTTGTGATACACCTAAAATATTTTGAAACACGGAAAATTGTCAGAATTTTGTACGTCTGATCCTACTAAAGCTATGACATGTGAAACACCAGTAGAGTTCACAATTTTCTACAGACAGCTGCATCTTGTAAGTTTTAACAATTAGATTATTTATTTATTTATTTATTTATTTAAAATGTGATTTGCCAGGTCCTTTTTGAACACGTAACATCGTCTCAAGTGCAAACAATTCTATTTATAGTTTCATCGCAATGAATTAATGTTACTCCATCAAAAACAGCTTATGTTACATTAAATATGCTTCTTTATAAAGCTAAAACTTTAGTTGGTCATTTTCCAAATTGTCCCTAGTCTAGACACTACTTAGGCACGTACAATGGAGTGTTTTTATTGGTCAATAGAGAAGTCACGTGTATGTTTCATAACTTTTGATTGGTTGATATCATGATACTGTGACCGTAACGATAGCTATTCATTGGTAGATGTGTTCTGTGACCCAGCACTTGTAGCTTGGAACATTTTAGGGACAAAGTGAAACAAATCAAGCCAGGGTTTCACAGGCTCAATACTACAGTAGCTTTGAACTGGGCATGGACTGACATGACAATAATAAAATCTTGTTATTTTAATATTCATCACCTTCAAGAGTATAAGATTTCAACATTTTGGTTATCTCCTATCGCAATTAAGCCGAAGTCCGAAGACTTTAATTCCACAAATATAATGCAATCCCCGCTAGACCACACTGTAGCTGAGGACACATTACACACCAACTAATGTGTTATATTCGAATGAGGTATGAACTCTACCTTATAATTTTTAACTTGTCACGTGAGACGAAACACAGAAAGTAGGTGAACAAGAGAACCACTAAAGTCACATACCGCTTGAGCCTGCTGGAACTGCATGTACTGGGCGGAGTTGGTCATCATGTAGGGCGGCTGTTGTAAACCAAACCTGACAACACAGCAGCTTTGTTAATGTTAAACGCAGCAGTTTTAATGTTAATAGATTTGATGCCAAATTTTATGATTTTGTCAATTTCATTATTTTTTCAAATCATGAAAAATGAGCTAAATCGAAAGCTGATTTAAATTGAAATCGTAAAGATGTAACTTCATTGCTTTTTCTTCGTTAAACGTAGGTAGGTTTACAACTTTTCTCATACCGATTTACCAAACATAAGAGAAAAGTACCTATCAGGAGAGACCGTGTGGGGTGTGTGAGGAGATGGGGTAGGAGGAAGAGGAGGTGTGTGGGGATATGGCATACCGGCTTGTCCTATCATCTGTTCAAGAAGAAGCGAGTTGGAAATTTGTCAACGTGACTTAATTTCATGTTTTTATAGGTGTTAACAGTAATAAATTCGGCCAAAAAGTTTTACTTTTCCTTATTTCTAGTTATATCACGATCCCAAGCTAGATACTGTCTGCAAAGTTTAATTTTCGGATCAAAACTTTTATTGAGTTGTCACTCACAGCAGGCGTCATGGGGAACATGTTCATGTTATTATTAGCATCCTTCTTCTTCTTGTTGTTCTTCTTGGGCGGTCTCTTCCTCGTAGTGGTGGTGGTCTTCTCTTCCTCCCTTGTATCAGGTGAAGTCAGACTAGGTGAGCTGATTGTAGGTGCGAGGAGCGGCGAGGGAGGGACGAGGGGGTTGTGACGCGGGGACTGGGAGACGCGCGGAGATGGGATGGTTGGGGTGGGAGGAGCGGGTCGGGGTGGCGTGTGTCCAGGGATGTGCTGAAATAGCGGAGATCAAGTTGAGCAAAATAAGTAGAGTTAGAGGTCTCGATTGAGTGTAGTTAAGTCGTTTCTAATTTTGACGGCTGTGTGCATTATTTTCAGAATTCGATACAAAAGTGTGTACATTTTTTTCAGAATTCGATACATAAGTGTAAGATTTACGGCAATAGGACTAATGCAGTAATTAGATAATTTTAAATAACTGTCTAATTGACTTACAAGGGTATATTTTTCAGTTGGGAGAACTGTTCCACTTTCAATACTGTTCAACAACCACTCTACAACAACCACAGGGATATTGTTGGCCAGGGCTGCTCGGTACTTCACCTGAATCAAATAAATGTGATAAGCATGGTAAGGCATAATTTCACGCCATCTCAAAGAGATACATGGGACATAAGAGATAACAAAATAAGATATTAGATATAAGATTTAAATAAGAGATAAGAGATTTCACCGACCAGACTCTGATTAGCTCCAACAATGAGGTGTGTAGTTTTCTGTGAGAGAGACCTAGCCATTACCCCACCGTTCCAGTGTACCATGCTCCACACAGCGTAGTAATCTTCTCCTTTTATCCCTGCAGTTGATTACAGTATCAGCTAACAAGCTGATATTTGAATAGGTAATTTGAATTGGCAATAATTCAAAGCTCATTGAAAAGGGCTTAAGTATGCCATTGATTCGGCAGAAAAAGCAAACGGTTTAAGTGGGTGGGGTTGACACTCATTAAGGGTGCTAAAAGGTGCCCAAATAAGCGTGTAGTGCAGTTCAAACCGTTTAAATCGACGAACACACGTACATACAGAAAGACATACAGACGGACATACAGACAGAAAGACAGACAGACAGACAGACCAACAGACAGACAGACAGACAGACAGACAGACAGACAGACAGACAGACAGACAGACAGACAGACAGACAGACAGACAGACAGACAGACAGACAGACACATACCAGATGTAGTGATGGTACAAGCAGATAGAAGTCCCGCCGGAAATACAGTGAAGGGTTGAGTAGGAAGTAAATACCCCATCTGATGTGACAGTTTTACCTGGAAACGGGGGAAATAAAGCTGCGATGTAAACACGGTAAATTTAATACCTTACATTTTACCTACATTTTACTTACATTCAACGAGAAATGTTCCTCAGAGTGGTGCTAAGAAGGAATCAAGCTAAGAAAGAGAAGTTTTATCTTTTTGAATAAAACCAAACTGACCTAGTTTGAATTTTATGTTCGACAGTAAAAAACTAAATATTGGTCTGACAAAAATTTGACTTGCACGTCACATCTTGATTTCACGTACCCATGTTGATTTGACGGTAAGTTTGTCAGCACATTCTTCCTTTTCCGGGAAATTAGCCGACTCAGTGATCACGTGAGTGACCAAATCAGATACATAGAACTCCTTCTTCGCTCCTCCTTCTTTCAGCAGTGCTTTGATCTACAGTGCAGATAACATTAGTTTCTAAAATTATACTTCGCATTCCCACACTTGATTACATCTAGCACACTGTTGTTAATTATAGTTATCCCAACAAAATAATGAACAAACATCTGAACTTATTTGATAATAAATTAACAGTAAATGTGGAAATCTATCAAGAAATCTTAACCAGATACTAGGCAATTCTTCAGAGACAAAAGACTCACTTCATCAGACACATCAGCGGTGACAAAGTATTTGACGTTAGCGAACAGCTGGGTTGTTGGAAGTGACATTTCTGACAGGAGCTTCTTTCCCGGTAATTTACATCCTAGTGGAGTTTTGTAAATACTCGAGTTTTGGGGTTTTATATCTTAGTGGAGATTTCTAAATACTCCAGTTTGGGGGTTTTACATCCTAGTGGAGTTTTGTAAATACTCGAGTTTGGGGGTTTTATATCTTAGTAGAGTTGTGTAAATATTCCAGTTTGGGGGTTTTATATCCTAGTGAAGATTTCTAAATACTCCAGTTTGGGGGTTTTATATCTTAGTGGAGTTTTGTAAATACTCGAGTTTGGGGGGTTTTTACATCCTAGTGGAGTTTTGTAAATACTCGAGTTTGGGGGTTTTTATATCTTAGTGGAGTTTTGTAAATACTTCAGTTTGGTGGTTTTATATCTTAGTGGAGTTGTGTAAATACTCCAGTTTGGGGGGTTTTATATCTTAGTGGAGTTGTGTAAATACTCCAGTTTGGGGGGTTTTATATCTTAGTGGAGTTTTGTAAATACTCCAGTTTTAGGGGGTTTTATATCTTAGTGGAGTTTTGTAAATACTCGAGTTTGGGGGTTTTATATCTTAGTGGAGTTGTGTAAATACTCCAGTTTGGGGGTTTTATATCTTAGTGGATTTTTGTAAATACTCATGTTGAAATCAGCCGGGATAGAGGTGAGATTAGATTTTGGTAGTTCAATCTTCGAGGCATCATTAAAATTAGCTGGAACTTAGTTTCGGCAGATACTGATTAATTAAAATCATTATAACCACATGAACAATGAACAGCCTAGAAAAAATTCTGATAGGGATACGGGGAGATTTTTAATTGAGAAATAGTTAATTTTACTTAAAGAGTTTGTTCTACTAGTACTAGGATGGTATAGATTAAACGTAGCACAAACGAAAGCCATTAAATTATGATGTCATTGAACACATCTAAAATTCCAAATAGTGAAGTTTTGGGTGATTAGGTAGCTCTTAAGACGGTGCCAAAGTTATGATGATGTTGCTCAGCTGTATATTCATCCTGTTTAACTGTTATGTTTATACTGCTAAACTCTTAAGATTATGCTGCTAAACTTTTTTGTTTATGCTGCTAAATGGTTATGATTATGACTGATCTGTTATGTTAGTAATGCCGACTCCAAAATCATTTGAATCCCGTTCGCTAACTGTATTTTCCAACTTATAAGCCAAGTAGTAATGTTAAAGTCTTTCCAGTTTAAATGAGAATTTTAACTGCACGAATAACTTCAAAAACCTCTTCCTCGGCCTCACATGCACACACGCACATCTCTACACCACAGCATAACTTTGAATATGATTTGTATAATAATACATGGACCGCATATTTCGTGTAAAATATTACATATTTTGTGTATTATAAAAGCGTGAGAGAGAGAGTGTGTGTGTGCATCTTCCGTGGTATACACTGAGCTTTATAGAGCTGCATGTTTGTTTTGATTGGTAGAGGTGTACTCATTGGAGAAGTAAGACACAAGGAAATAAACTTGAGCAGACCCGACCCTGTGTATGGTATGAGAGTAACTGGTAAGTGGTGCAAAGTTTGGTAGTACTTGCGTTTTAGTATTAGATTTAAGGATATCGCAAGTGAATATATGGTCGGTACTCGGTAGTTCCGTTTTCATGGGTAGTTTCTTAATTTACTTTTCTAAATGTAAGTGCAAATTTCTGGTAGACTGAGAATGTAAGAAGTAGCTGATGAAAGACACCTGCCAAAAGATTACAGGATTTACTTGAAAGCAAATGTAAACACGACATATATCATGGTCTTATAAAATCAATAAATTACGTATGACATGATATAATAGGAAGCTCATAAAAGTAGTTAAAAAATTAAACGAAAATCATCAAATCTGAGCCTCAGCACTATAAAATCCAGGGAAAAGAATCCAAACAATAAAGAATTTTATTGAGTAATGTCACCTCACCCAAAAACCTAGCCCCCAAAAATACGACCGTTCTCAACACACTCATACCGACATCCAACATAACAATTCCGATCAAGCGCATACTCCAGCAGCGCGCCCCATTGCTCATCGTGTTTCAGGACGTCTGGGTTGCCAATGACTACCAACATTGCCTGGGCACGTGTTACAGCAACATTGAACCGCTTAGGATTCTGAAGAAAGCCCAAGAGTCTAACTTTTTCTGATGGCAATGAGTTGTTGCTTCTGACAGTCGAAATTATGATTATTGGACGTTCTTGGCCCTGGAAATCCTCAACAGAAGCCACTTTAATTAGCCGAAAATCAACATCACTAAGACTTTGAATCATCATGCGTGTTTTTTCTGCCTGCTTGCGGTAAGGGGTAATAACTCCAATTTCAGAAGAAGAAAACCCAGCTTTGGTGAAGAGACGGATGTAGGTAAGAACCTGTACAATCTCAGTAGGATTGTACAGTGAAGGGTTGTTATTCTCCTTCATCTCTTCCCCTACCACACCATGAAAGACAAAGGGAACAGCAGGGTTGGGAATGGATAAGCCAGTGTTGAGAACTCTGTCAACAAGGGAGGATGGCGCGCAGGGAACCAGCTCGTTGTTGTAGAACATCTGGGAGGGAACAGTCAACAACTCTGTGTGGGACCGGTAGTTCCTGATGAGTTTAGTCAGGATGATGGGATCGTAATAGTTGTGGTCCTTGTACTGTTCTTTGCGCTCGTAGATATCAAGGTCCATGTAACGTTCCAGCAGCGACACACTCAGTCCCAAGTCATGACATTGGGGGTTCTTGATGACCGGTCCCAGCTGAAAGGGGTCCCCGGCCAGTACTGCCTGAGTACCAGGTCCAGTGGATAAAACTATGGGAAGCAACACTTCCGGTTCAATTGCCTGCCCTGCTTCATCTATAAACACGTGCGTAAAATGAGATTTGCGCAGATCCAATTTATACAAGTTTCCAGCTGTGATGCAGGTTGCTACAATAATGCGCTTCAGAGAAGCTTCTTTGACTTCATCAGCCGGCATTGAGATGCGCTGCAGCTCCTCAGGTAACGTCTCGGTGTAACGAGACACTGAGTTAAGTCTCACCATGTCGAGTTGCGTGGATTGCTGGAGGAGACGTTGCGCAATAAGATCACACGCGCTGTTACTCGGCGCTGCCACCAGTATCCGGCAGTCCTCCTGCATGTCATAGATCTGCAAGATTGCCTCCACTATCGTAACGGTTTTACCTGTGCCTGGAGGACCAAACAGTAGATACGGTACTGGCCTTGCCTTGGCCTCAATAATGTGTTTAACTGCACTTACTTGCTCTCTGTTAAGTGACTTGTTAAACAGATTTAACCGGGGGACATTAAAGTGGGGAGGCCGCACGTTGACAGTTTCAGGGAAAAGTATGCTTTCAGCCTGCACTTGGAAGATGTGATCCACTGCCACGTGACATCTGATGAATGAAGTTCTGCTGTGTGAAAAGTGTACGTTTACTGTTTCTGCTCCATAGCTGTTGTGGAATGACTCATCAAATCCAAGCATGACTTCGTCCGTAGTGTCGTCGATCTTGTGGATGTAACCTTCGTATCTTACAGTGTTCTGTTCGTACTCAAGAACAACTCTATGTCCAATAAGAATGTTCAGTTTAGATTCGACTAGATTGGGAACTTTAAGAACAAGAAACCTTCCCCGTTTCATTAAACTGGTGTTGAAGATGGAATAGTTTTTCATTTCTTCTTCGACATACCTTTCCTCCATAAACAACAATTTGTGCATTATAATCTTATAGTTCTTCTTCTTGAGTTCCTCTGCTAGAACCCTGTCTTCGGAAGTAGACAGAATGTCATCTGGTATGGAATACACAGGAAAATGTCTGGGATAAAACCTGGGATTCTGCCTGGTAGGTTTCAAACCAGGGATAACCTGGCAGCCCTCCATGAACGGCTGCTCCGGTCTAGCCTTCAGACACTCTTTCGATCTGGGGGGTATCACGTTGATGTGTAATCTGCGGCAGATGGTAAACTCCTTGCTGTTTATAAAAAGGGAGAATATAAGGGTGGTGGTGTGTTGTCCTATGTCAGTGTTTACAAAATTTAATCTGATTTCGGATGTTGTGAGAGGGTGCAGCCATGTCGGGAGAGGAACTTCACATTTGATACCGCTGATATCCGATACACTAATCCTGCTCAATTCACACGACACACGAGGTGAATTGTTCCTAAAGGCAAAGACGAGCTGCGCCGTGTCCCCGGGGTTCAAGTGTCCTATTCTGAGACCGTGAGGAGTACAACTGATGACGTCATCAGGATGTCCTCTCTCACACTCCCTCGCAACAGAGCTCAGACAAAACTTAGGTAGGCGGTACAACATGAGAGGCTCATTAAGGCCCCTGACAGTAGCACTTGTGGGTTTAATCTCCACAGCTCTCCAACTGTACGTGGTAATCATCGTCTTGTAGAAACACTCCACCGCCACCCCACAAACAACATCGTTAGGTTGAGGTTTATACCCGTTCAGACAGATACTTCTCGTGAAGTACGTGTTTTCCTCCAACTCACAAACAGAGGGAGAAACCCTCAACACATACGAGGTAAACCTCCTCTTCCTGGTATGAGACACAGACTTCCCGATCAGCACACCGTTTATCTCTTCCGTCTGGACGTTCAACAAGTCCCCCTCCTCAGGACGGGGAGAGCAATGTTCCAGCTTTATAGAAACAGTCTTGTCGTCATGGTGAGTAGATCCGTATCCCGTGACGTAGCCGTACTCTCCTGATATCTTGTTGAGCTGTCCCGATACTTCCGTCCTCTCTAATGACATTCCCTCCACCATCTGAACGTGAGTGGCGTTGTAAGCGTTGTCCCCTTTCAGGATCTTTACTCCGCGGACTTTGCAGCCTTTGTCGGGGATTTCACCCACCACGTCGTCGTAGTCGAAGTAGATGTCGTCGTCGATGATGCCGTAGGAGGAGAAGGAGCTGGTGACGACACCCTCAAACTCTGTCATGGTTAGAGGGAGCGGTGAGAGAGGCAGGTGCTGGTAAAAATTGAAGGAATGAGGTCGGAGGAAGAGATTACAGAACTGGTTGGGATTATGACATCACTTGCACTGGTCCAACTATGACGTAACTGATGGCTTAATACCCAGATTTCATCATTAACAGCTGATGGTGGGGTAAGGTAAGTTTCAAACACTGTGTTTGAGAAAGCTACAGCTAGAATCGGTATGTAAAAAGGTTGAGTAAAGAGATAAAGCTAAATATATTGGTATGTAAAATGTGTACTTATAATTGGGAAAGGAACTTGATAAGCCTCAGTTTATGATTTAAACATTGAACTAGAATGTACACAGAAAGGGTTAACGACAAATGATATTCCTGTTTACATGCAGCTATTATCATACCATAGCCTGATTCTACTTGGCAATACGTTGTTATGTTGGACATAGAGGAACATCAAACTCAATAAAAGAGAAAGGACGTCATGTTTACTATTTGAGAAAGTCAGTGTAAGCAAAGGGTCAGGTATTTATTCTTATTTTCATCAAATAGTTTGGATTGGTATAGTGGGTACTGGGTAGCTGATAGCGATATTACTATATGTTTTAAGACAATAAAACAACTGGTTCGGAGTTATATAAATTCTGATGTTATGGTATATAATGTATTTCGATATAAAAATTAAAACATCAACATAGTATATTATCACAAGAAAACACTTCCAATTCTACAGATAAATCTCTAAGTTTAACATTTTCTAAAAATTCCGCTAAAAGCTTTTCAAAAACTTTAATGTTACCAAATTACAACCATCACTTTTGAGTCAAAATTTTGTACATGATAAAATTATGATGTGAGAAAATTGGCATATCTTCTTAAAAAGTAGTTTCAATCCCTTTTTATGATTCAGCAACATTTCATAAGTGCCAAAACAGAGCTAGATTTTGTTGAAGTTTCCAAAGGTGGGTTCACATTTCATTTTCATTTTCTGGAATCTTCCACCTCCACCTGTTTTCAGAGCTCGGTGGACATTTCACAAATTTTGATGTGGGAAAACGGATCAAATCTAAAAAGTCCAGCAACCTCAAAAATGTAATTCTTTAATTTTCAGAAGAAAATCTGATTCATTTGCCCACGTAAAAATCTCTAGAATAATCATATAAAAGTTACGACAATCCCCCAGCAGCAAATACCTGCATAATTACACACACTTATTGAATACTGCAATAATATATTTCTTAAAACCTAAATTTCTTACATTCTTACATCGAAAAATTCATATCTCGAAAATTCAATGGAGCAAGTGTAGCAAACAACAAAAATATCAAAACACAGGCCGCTAAAAATGAACTCATTAACAATATCCATTGAAACAGAAAGCAAGCTTTTTTGTTGGAAATCTAAACTAAATTATACACTGTGCTCAAACTGTGTGCTTAAACTGGTCAGTAAATCCTATTTACACTTTTTCAATTTTCAAATTAATTTATCAGGGATTTCAACAATTTTCTTTGACAGGCACAAAGTATAAAGTATCTACATGTACATTCTAAATGATATTACAATAAGTTTAAACGGGTTTAGTATGATGATACAGCCATCATTGCAAAAAGTAACAAGAATGTTTACTTGCAAAAAAATAAAAGCTCAGTGGCAAAATTCACAAAAAATTGAAGCTAAATTTTAGAGATTATAAGAACTTCGTGTACGTACAGTATTCGTAGTCGTGTGATAGAAAATTCAGCATACAATGTCTGTTCTTTACAAGCAGCCAAGTTGAATGTCACCTCGTAAATCCCGGGTAAAAATCTCCATTTGGGCCGCGAAGATGAACTAGATGAAAAAACGAGTAGTTTTATTCTGAGTGATAATCTGAGGCGAAAACGGAAAACAGCCTGAATGATGCGCTGTGGCATTAAAAAGAGAAACGAATGATAGACGATAGTTGTAGTTCTGAGATAGAGGAAATGTCAGTTCTGCGAGTTTAACTCTCTAACAGAGCTGGGAATGGATGCCTCCAGCACGATCACAGTGCAATGTGCATGCCCCGGGTCCGGCAAAAACTGCCCCCAGTCTGGCACAAAATGCTCCCAGATAATAAATTTCCGGGTCTCATATTACGTTCAGATCAAACGATCTAATTTCCACATTATTTCTGAGACAAAAATGTTACCCTACTGAACATCGCTTGACAGTAGTTTAGCGATTTCACCCCATCAGCTGCAATGAGAGCTAGCGTAACTGGAGATAAAACTGGGAACATTCTCATACAGCATCACTGTAGTACTCCATAGAATTGTCCATAGCCATCCTAAAGCTAGCCTGGCTGCTAGCCACGCTGGCTGGCATGCTGCCCAGCGGTCTGCCCATCATTGAGTGTTGGCTGTACACGCTCGCCAGTGATTGGATACTCTCAGTCCTAGACAGGGGCCCAGCTGCAGGTGCGGGAGGTGCAGGCTGGGGCGGCATATGAACGGGCGGAAATCCGGAATGCTGACTACCGGAGTTGTACGAGTGGTAGGATGGCGGTGGTGGCGCGTTTGCCTTGTGTCCGTGTTGTACAGTGCGATAGGAGGGGGGACCAGAGCCTGAGGAGCCGGGACCCGGCCGGGCGGTTACCAAGCCGCGCGGCGCAGAGCGAGGGGAGGAGGAGGACATGGTCCCGGCTGAACCCTGACTGCGAACTGAACCGGCCTTCCCGGCCCAACTGTTGTAGGACCGCTGTGATGGCTCGACTGAGAGACCTGAAATTACAACAAATGATAAGGACGATTACTTTTGAAATTTTTCTTAACTACACAGGGGAAATATATAATCTGATTACAAACTACATAGGGGACTTTATTGTTTGTGGACGGCAAAAGTAACAGGAACATAATAACTCAACAATGTAGAAAGTCAACAACATTGGAGGGAACTACAATTACTCAAAATTGGGTTCGTAACAGTCAAAAACAAAGAAACAAACCTTGCATGTCGGATTGGAGTCGATCTACACTTCCAGTTTTAACTTTGCTACCGTCTCCACACACGTAGTAACACTGGTCACTGAACTTCTCTGACTTGTTTACCGTGTTGTTTATGTAGCCGTTCTTGAGCATGGTGCTCGCGTAGCGCCGCGCATCTTTGTGGTCGTGCAGCCCCTAGTACGGCACAACTCAAAGGATTGAAAAATTATCGTAACTTTAGTACACAGAGCTTATGTTATTCGCTATCGAACCCTCAGGCACAAGTTTATTATCTCTTATAGATCTCGAGTTATCACGTACCGAAATGTTTTCCTTTAACCACTTGACGAGATCTTGTCCGATAAAAGCGTCTGGTATTGTCACTTTCAACCATGTCCTCTCCTTTATTTCCAAACCTAAGAAATTTGAAGGCAATGGTTAAAATACGTTAATTATGGCGTTTTAACGGTTATCCTACTTATTTCCAAATCTATTTGGGAACCAGCTGAACAATGCAAACACAGATTAATAAGCAAATCAGTTGTCGCATGACAAAAACGGTAATTCAACTGTTAAACAATTTCCAATTTTAGGTTTGTAAGAGTTTCAAAGAGCAGATAAGTATTGAGTGTTGACACCTGTGAAATGTGAAACTTCACAGAAGTATTTAAAGGCTATTGAGTCGTTGATTTCTCATGAGATTAGCAATTAGAAATGTACATAAAATATATACCAGTACAGCAAACCAGCACGAACGAATGTGGTGAACTGTACAGTGTACGGGAATCTTTGATATTTGTAAACAAATGTTATAATTTCAAAGAATTCATTCAAAATGTACAACCGGGCTGTACTACCGACAGAAATGTACCCAGGAATGTACACAACATGTATACTTTCAAAGAATGTACATACCAGAGTGAGGCTGAGACATTATAGTAACCACATCGTCCATTTTGCTGTTCACATTCAGCGGCCCGGCTGGTTGCTGCTGGCCCCTTATAGTGTCACCTCCAATCTGGAAGATATTTGAAGTATGTCAAATCAGTAATAATATGTCACTCCTCTATCGAACACATTCCAGCGAGTAAAAATTCATCTAAATCACTCATTTCTATTTTTGTCGGAGGAACTATCTTTATATCTCATAATCTGTGCACCAATGATCCAAATCCAACAGCTTTAAATCAAATCAACGGACACGAAAACAACCTAGATCGGTACAAACAAGGCGGAATACCTGAGAGTTAGCCGGAGACTAACGGACACGAAAACAACCTAGATCGGTACAAGGCGGAATACCTGAGAGTTAGCCGGAGACTCGCTCCCTGTTGTCGAGTACAAGCTGTAGCTGGTGGGGTAGTAGCTAGCCTCGTTGAAGTTGAAGCCGTAGTTTGCTGTTCCCTGCTGCTGTTGGATCCACTGGGCGGTGGGATCCAACGTGTAGCTGAAAGTAGAACGGGAACTGTGGATGGAGAGAGGGGTGAAGAGAGGGTTGGAGTTACTAAATTAGTAACCAGTTACACTTACTTAATTAGTAACCAGGAGTAACTATCAACAACCTTGGTTAATTAGTAAGTAACCAGGTGAAGTCAAGTATCACTACTGTGGTTAGGTTAATACTAGCATTGAAATTTAAAGCAGATTAGCATGCATTGTCATTCTGCAGAGAAGATTCATGTAATGAGACAATTCTAAAAGAACGAGATAAAATTTTGGTGATCGTCAGCAAAAATACAAGGATCAGCAGCGCGATCAAGTATTGAAAAGCTGAGACAAATCAGCAATAAACAATTAAGAAATGAAGATATAGTTAAAGATCAACCGAACTAATCAATACAAAACTAAGTATCAAAGATATAAAGTAAGATATGAAGTAAGATAAGCTCGTTACCGTACCTAGCTATAGACACAGTATCAGCGTCAGTGAAGTCAGACTCGTGGAGATCCACCATACTGTCTCGGTTTGTTTTAGCTGAAAAGTACTGGGGTAACATTCCACTAAATTCCAGTAGAAATAGTTGGAGTTAAATGTAAACAAACGACCAAATCTTTGATTTAGTCGACTTGTTGGCTGCTCGAGAAATGTTCCGGTTTTTATTTTGAGGATAAAATTCCTAGAAATGATAAATCTAGAAATCGCAATGTCTTTGATCATATTGAACAAGCTATTGAACAAGCTATTGAACGAGCGGATTTTGGTTGGCATATTAATGGGACTTACAAAGGATGTTTATGAGACATAGATCTATAACTTAGCGGATAAGCGGAAATTTAAGATGTGGCAAATCACGTACACATCTAACTTACCTAGTAATAAAAACAAAAAACTTGGCAGAATCTAGAGCAACTCAACAATTTTGCATATCTTCTGAGCTAATGACACACATAGTGGGAAAATTCTTTAAATTTTAGTAAGCAATAATAAATATTCGCAAGTGGCGTTGATATACTAAAGTGTATGGAACTTTAAAGCAATTTAACACCGATATAATAACAACGCAGCTCATCCTGGATTTTTATCAAGCATCAAGAGATTGAACGACTTCTGTATGTACGCTGCTCAACAGTGCACTGTTATCTTACAGTTTGAGAGGATTAAGACTATGTTGAGACAATCAATATTTCAAATATAACTTATCGTCGGTATAACGCAACAGGCTAAACGATTGAAAAAGTACCACCCTTTAATAAAATTTATTTATGTTGTTACTTATTTCCTGTGTGAGTTATAGTGACAGATTTTCAGTTGAAACTTAAAAGTCAGTACTGTAATACTGTATGCCAGTTCTAACAACATACCAACGACAAGCTTGATAGGTCCAGGTTGCGGTTGTTTGGCGATATCCTGTAGAATCTTAACTGCCTCCCCATTTCCAATGTTCTCGAAGGAGATGTCGTTAACGCTCATGATCAGATCATTGGAGGATATCCGTCCATCTGCCTCCACCGCTCCTCCTTTGTAGATCTGCCCAACGTAAATACCAGGCATAGCTGAGAAACAAGTTGTTAATTAAAACAATAAAATTGCCATGAATTCGTTGAAATTTTACAATTTTCAGTTTTGGGGGATAGAAATTTAAAGGTAGATATTTCACTGAAGCCCGCCCTAACAGCCCAACACAAAGAAAAATGTAACAAGAATTAGATAAGGCATAGAGTTGAGGGTCGCGAAAAAACCACAGGTATTGGAGCTGCGGAATGTGCGGTAAACATTTTTAAAGTTTTAAACAATTAGTAGATTGTGAGACAGTATGTCTTTTGGATGCAAATAGCGTGTGGTGATCATAAAACAATAAATATTTCAAGTTATCGATTGCAGATAATGATATTATGCAATACTGTACAGTTTACTGCGTAAATTTCATAAGAAAAGAAGTTTCAGTCCTGTTTTCTCAAATAATTGCACTCATTCAACTCTTTAAAGCATTTTATTAACTACCTTCTTGAACAGAAGGAGGGCAGGTATTTGACGGTAACGAAAATATCAGTTTGTAAAATTGAATAACTTCGTTTCGTACGAGCTAACTCTGGCACCCCAGCTTATTCGGCCCCGACACCCCTTTAACTCCGACACTCCAGCTAACTCCGACACCCCAGCTAACTCCGACACCCCAGCTTACCCTGACAACCCAGCTAAAACCCGACACCCCAGCTAACCCAGGTACTCACCACTATCTCCACTACTGTAGATACTGAAGCCCAGGAAAGAACCCCGACACCCCAGCTAACCCAGGTACTCACCACTATCTCCAATACTGTAGATGCTGAAGCCCAGGAAAGAACCCCGACACCCCAGCTAACCCAGGTACTCACCACTATCTCCACTACTGTAGATGCTGAAGCCCAGGAATGAACACGCCTCCATGTCCAGAGTAACGGTGATGAAGTGGAGGGAGGAACTGGACTCTGTCATGCTGCTTAGTGACGCACACCGTGTCGGCGGCTTGATCTGCTTCTTGCGCTTCCGACGTCGCTGTCTTTGTCGTGATTCTCTGGGGGAGTCAGGGGTGACTTTGTGGTACTAAACTTTTTAGATGTAGTCGAGCAAACACATTTGATTTATTATTTATAGAACGTCTTACTTTCTTAACAGATAACTGCATTTATATTACCAGTCCCGTTCTTTTGGAGTTCTAGGATGTTGCTACTTGCTATGAAGATATCATATAACAAACAAATTTACAAACAAACAAAAACCACTTACAAAATACAAAAACAAAAAGACCAGAATGAACAAACAAAAATACATATATACATGCAGAGAACAGAAACAGACAAAACCACGTACAAGAAGCCTTTAGGTGGTGGTGTAACTAAAATAGTTTCCCCCGTCATCTCAACACTTTCACTGATTTGAAGTTCTCGTTTAGCAGATAGAACGTAACGTCATGTCAGATTGTTAGAGGAGCAAGATAATCGCAAGCAAAAAACGAGGAGAGTTGTTTCAAAAAAGAATCACGTATAGATTTTGTAACGCACGCGCATTTCAAATTGAGAGCAAGTTGAGCTGAGGTGCGATCCTCCGGAAATTTAAACAAAGCTAAACGAATCATGATATTAAGCAGAACAGACTGTACATCAATTGTAAGTCTAAAATAGATCGTGATCTAAGTGTCAGTTACATGACGATATTTGAAATATGTAGAGTCCCACTCGTTCTGAGATGATCCAGGGATTTTGGCGGGAAATTGATTATTACGAGGAAAATGTAGACGGTGTAAGTCGGCTAATGAAGTGTGCATTTTCGATGAATCATCATCATTGCTTTTGTTGACAAGTCCGGTATTTAAAGCTCGGGTTCATATAAAGTGATATCACAATGAATTAGGGAGAGGTGTACAGTGTTATAAAAAGTAGACGAGCGAGTGTAAACTGCAGTGCAAACTACAGTGCAGTGTAATTGGCAGTGTTAACTAAAATGCTAACTACTGTGGAAACTACAGGGTAAACTACATGCAACCTTTTATGTAAAATTCAGTGCAAACTAAAGTGTAAACCACAGAGAAGATCCGCCTCAGAAAATATCCGTGAAACACGCAAATCGTCACGTCAACTCTATTGCGGAACAAACGTTAACTAGTTTAGAGAGTTTTAAAAAGGTTTAAAGTATTATGAAAACGGTAACAACCATAATTATCATCCTTAACGATAGTCATAGCTCGTGTAAAACTGAGTCACATACGATAAAAATAGCAAGGGCCGGGGTTATAGGAAAATTAAACTAACTAGTATAGACTAAGAATCATAATGTTTACATTCCAACACAAGCTTAAGTAGCGGAAATGTTTAATAGATATTCGATGTTGTACAAAGTGTATAGAAAACTGTTTTAATACATTTAATGTAATGGCCGGAAAAAGTAGCAAAATGGAATTTTACCATCATGTAGAAACAAGACCAAAATGGTCTTCCGAAGAACTGACAAATTCAAAGAATTCAAATTAGGACAACATACCGAACTTAACGAAACAGAAAAACATATCCCGTCACAAACTGAATACAACACATACATATATACTATAATGCAGAGCAGTAAAGAGAAGAGTTACAACTCAATAAAACTATGATAAAGTTAGCCGTGTAAAGAGAAGAGTTACAACTCAATAAAACTATGATAAAGTTAGCCGTGTAAAGAGAAGAGTTACAACTCAATAAAACTATGATAAAGTTAGCCGTGTAAAGAGAAGAGTTACAACTCAATAAAACTATGATAAAGTTAGCCGTGCTGGATGGAAGGAACGCCAGGTGTGCTTGAACAACCAGCAGAGCTAATGGGTCACATTACTGGGCTTCCACGCCAACTGGGATAATGCGTCATATGTGAGACCGGATAATGGGTATCGGATTATAGCCGGATTTTGACGTGAAGTAGAGCCGACTTTAACGTGTAGTAGCTCGACTTTTACGTGAAATAGCCGGATTTTGACGTGAAGTAGCTGAGTTTAACGTATAGTAGCTGGACTTTAACTTGAAACTTATCTGGACTTGACTTGGACTGTTGCTTCATTCAAAACGTTACTTATAAAAACAATAAAAACATTTTAACGTGAAAATAAGGTACAAAGTGTGCTCAACACTGCTATAAATAACATAGGCAGAACTACCTTTAACACAATTTCAAATACATGTCGTGTTAGACATAATAGTCTGGTATAACATTTCTACGAACAGAAGTTATAGACATTTTTACACGTTTATTTAAATATCTGTAAATAGACTTATTTTAGAGTTTACCAAGGGCAAATGTATGTTAGCCCAGCTACGCCTGGATATAAGAATAAGAGAAACATGATTAGCAATTTGTTAAGATTTATTTCAGGGCAACTTAAAGAACATCCAAGAATGTGCAATACTTTTCTGGAATCCCGATATACAATAGTTCGGTGAATGAAACCACTGGACTGTATTATGACGTCATCAATATTCGTTTATCATCTATTTAATAATCTTCTGTTCTGTAATCCCATGGCGCTACGCAGGTGGCAATTTTAACGAGCTTAATGGGTACAATCTAGTAAATCAGAAAACTGTAAAAAACTAGATGCACTGCAGAAAAGTAGACAAATCTGTTTTCTGACCGAGAAATTTCAACGACCAATGCAAAATACCACACTCAAGAGGAGGAATCAAGTATGTACAACGGAGAAGCTGGACTATATTCTGATATTAATCGTTACATCGCATTATTTTCACGATTCTTTGAACGTAGCACTTAAGTGTTAAAACCCGTCAAAATACAGCACAAAGGTTGCGTAATGCTTGATACGAGACTGTATTAAAATAAAACAATATGGAGGTTTTTAATAGTGAATTACATGAAAGCGCCCGAGCAAATGTTGCCCGCCATCGTTTTAGATTTCCCAAATTATGAAGAATGTTATTTTTGGAAAAAGGTCACACCTTTTTTGCGAGTGTAAAAGCGATTGACCATTGAGAGGTAAGATACAACCGATCAGTATCGAGTAACGCTCCCACGCGACGTTATATGAAAAATTTGTGACCCCTCCCCAAAATAACGACTGCTCAGATGCTGAAGAGGCGTAATCCTAATTCCTGGAGCAACGGCGAAAATCAGGACATTTCAGAAAAGGGACGATTAGATACAATTTGTAGTTACATATTATCGTAACTAACTTACCGAAAATACTTATGTGCAATAATGGGTCGATGGGAAAATATCAAGAGCTAGAAAGCGAGGAAAGTAGGCTGTAGATAATAAAGCGTGACACGATGTCTTGTCTTGCGTCATTCCGTCCAAATGATAGGCAATTAGTTCCAGGAAAAGGGCATCGCTGCATGATGCTAAAGCCGGACAAATTTACGGCTTATTTCAGATTTTCCGAAGCAGGAGATATCAAAGCAAACTGTAAAATTAGATTTGCACACCTTTGCACCTAAATATAACCGAAAATTGACATGAGGCACATCTTATGGAATTACAAGTATGCAGTGAGTTTTTACAAATAGCCTGACTGGATTCCGGATACACACAGATACAAAAATCAAGTGGGAAAGACTGCATCACCGCTGTGAAGCGTTAACACAGCCAGAACAAATGAGAATGAAATTATGCTTAATACTCCATATTATAATGTAATCCCGGCTGAGTAATGACTGTAGGGAGGATGACGAAGGATTGGTGAGGTTAGCGCCTGGCGCTGCCTGCATTTAATATAAGAGGAAGAAGAAGGTGAGAGAGGGAGAGAGAGAGAGAGAGAGAGGGAGAGAGAAGGTGAGAGAGGGAGAGAGAGGAGTATCATGAGTTGTACTTGTGGTTTCAAGCGGGGAGAAAACCTTTTTCAGGTTCTCATTTCGAGTTCAAGCTCGACTCTCAGAGTTGCGCACTGAGTGGTAACGGGTGTGTAATGTTGTTGTGTAGGTCTAGAATGAGTTGTACTTGTATGGAGAAAGGATGCAGGTGGGGGATAAGGAATTGTAAGAATTAGGGTGGAAGAAGAGTTAGAGTGAAGAGTGTCGACTGATTTTTGGTGAACAAATGATTTTAATTAAATTTTAATCACAAATTTTAAGCATTGTCCAACTAAATTCGTAGTTGAATTTTAGTAATTTAGTACCGCAGTACTCTAGATTTCACGGGTAACTGTGCAACTGAAGTAAATAAAGAGATATAAATAGAACGAGTAGATCGAACACAAAAAGAAAGGAGCAGGAAAACCAGAAACAACCGGAGTGACACTCAAACCAAACTGTAGGTAGTAAATATTTTAGTGGCACGTTTGAGTAGGTGAAAAGTCAGCCGCTCGGAAAATAATTAGAGTCGTGTCGAACTGCTCCGGAACAAGTGCTCATAATGGGGTGAATCTTGGGCTTAGCGGAGGAACGTGAATCGGTTCTAAATCCATGTGTGCGAGTGTGAATATGTTATGACGTGCTGGTATGTTGAGTGCAGTATGTGGTGATGCACGTGTGGGGGTGTGTTTGGTAATTGTTTATTGAATTTGGGGGTTCAAGGTTGAAAATGTGGGGACAAATTTGGTGCTGTCACGTGTGATTGCAGACTGTTCAGTTTTAATTAGTGACACAGTCAGGGTGACAAAGTTAAGGACACAAGGTAGGTGAGTTTGTGACGTCATTTTGGAGCGAGAATTGTAGTGGAGAGGCGGCACTAGAATAATCACTTAGAGAATGGGGAAATGGTATGAGATCGGAGAAAAGAAGCCTGGCACGATAGAGCTCTCCTGTTATATTGAGAGCCTCGTACTATATATAGTATCGCGGCAGGATCTATAAATAGTACCGTGATTCGTGGCTGATTATATAACTATGGGTTAACAAATTTTTAAAAAAGTAAGCGTCAGGTGACTGAAATGAAAAATTGAAATCGTTACAATGGACAGCATTCCTGAAAGTTCCTGGAATATCGTCTTTTTCTCGAAACATAAATGTCTGTTTAAAACAAACGGTATGTTCATTGAATTTTCATGAAAACGACACCCAAAATGACGACAATTTGGTTATTTTACGAAAAGATAGCAATTTTGACAGCACGACCTCAAAAATTCCCTAACCTCGGTAAGCCTGGTAAGCCTGGTAAGCCTGGTAAGCCTGGTAAGCCTGGTAAGCCTGGTAAGCCTGGTAAGGACAACTTTTGTCTCTCAAATTAAGATAGACAGTCTGACAGTCTAGAAAGTGCTCGTTTAATACAAACCATGAGTTAGAATTATTGGTGGTACTAGTAACATTGCATCATTCAACATGTTGCTATGCGAATGTTTCATTGTGTTGAGCGACTAAAACACTCGTTGTATTTCACATGTGTTCTGTGTTGTTGATGTAAAGTTGAGTGTTATGACATGTACGTGTTTTGCATAATGTTAAGTATTTATTGTAAGCATGTAGCTGTCGATAGAAATTGAGAAGAAAAGCTACTCAAATAGATAGGGTTGCTTACTTTTCAGGTTCCAATGCACTACTAACGTATCGAGGACGTATATTCAGGTGTCTGAGCTGGGACTGGCTTAGTTCAAGTGTCAAATAGATAGGTTTTATGAATAGATAGGTTTTATGAATGTATTGAAGCAAAACGTCTGAAAATCTGTCTAAAAAGGCAATTATGTATTCAATACCTGTCACCAAAATCTATGATCTACAAAAAACTGGTATGAAGACAATACAAAGTAGAGAAATTAGAAGACAGGTGATATAGAGACGGGACTCTGAGTGGAAATGTAGTTATCGGGACTAAGGACACCAATCCTGGCAACCCATTTAAACAAGAGGACGGTGACTTACAGATACCATCTTGTGGATTAATGTCATTAAAGTGTGCACATCTATTTGTCTACGTTTAATGAGGGCCAGGGTAGACTCAGGATCATGGGAAGGTATCTAAAGGTATGTGTCTACTCTTCAATAGGGTATCTAAAGGTATGTGACTTCCTTCAATAAGGTATGTAAAGGTACATGTGTCTTCTCTTCAATAGCCAGCTCAGTTAAAACGCTTCAACCAAACTTAGTCTAAGTTTTGTCGTAAGAGTGAACTACAAAAGCTAGATTCAACAAACTGTGATTCAACCAGAACTGACGGTTCGGACAAAGGAGAAATCGGCGACAACAACCGAAGAGAAAACGGCAAAGGAGCTCTCTCTCTCACTCGTTCAATAGAATGTAGCAAAAGGGCAGCTGACCTAAATAATTTTCAAATATATATCAAATTCCCGAACTAATGCAATATAATGGTTGTAGTCCGATCAGGTCGAGAACGAGGACTAGTATCAGTTTACCCGGCCCAGTGAGGGGAGACTCACAGGGAGAAAGCGGGTGTCATATATTTAATTATTACTACAATGGAGGGATCACGGCAACATTTTCATGTTGTCATGACGATCTTGGAGTCAGGTCGAGATTATTATCGGAAGAGGGGTGGCCTTGGGAATTTACTAAATTTTAACATATTTGGTCTAACTTAATATATTCGTTACGGTCGTATTTTAGGGCAGGAATTTATATATGCGACATAATTAAATCGATAAGTCGGCAGGGTGAATTGTCGTGCCCATGATTTTTAAGAACATGTTAAAAAGAAATTAAGATAAGGAGATGGACCCTAACAGATGCTTACGCACTCCTAAGTTAATCAGGAGTGCATAAAGCCTCAATCGGAAAATAAAAAACACCTGTGTTTAAAGAAGAAAATGTGATTAAGATCATTAAATATCATGTTCGATAAGAAAAAAATCTCAGATTACATTTTCTTGGAGACGAGCGTAGCTTCTGTAGCGGACAAGCGAAAGAAAAGAAAGACATAAAACCGTAGAAATAATAAAAACACATATTACGCATGTGAAGTAGGTGTTTTAAAATCTCTGTATGTAACAGAGAGAACAAACGAGCGACCCAGAATGTCGGGGGTCGAACCTAACATTACTCACTACCCAGCTATAGCAGCAGCTCAACAAACAGTTAAAACATACTCAAATCACACACGTAACACATTCATAACATATTCATGACATACATGAAATATTTTGCATAGCATTCTTCTCTTACCTTGATCGTTCCTCGTCGCTATCAACTACGGAAACACTCTCGGAAGTAGATTCTACCTCGCTTGACATGACTGAGCTCGTGTCGCTGAAGATAGAGCTGGCATCCGAGTCGTCATTGTAGCTCGACCTAGGTGTGTTCAATCACATGGATTATTCAACCTTAATTGTGATTTGTCCAGATTAGATTTACAGTGACGAAATTAGTTACTTTATTCATTATTTAAATCAATCGCTATTGTTTAAGGAGGAAGAACATTCTGGCGAAACCTCAGTAAATATTAACGTCGATGATGCTGATGGTAATCGTGAGAATTAGAATTTTTGTTGCTGCTTAGACGATTTCACAGATAGTTCAGATTTCACAGATAGTTCAGGTTTAAGCGTGAAGAAAATTAACCGGAAATATGAGAAATTTTGAAGTCATGTAGATTGTTAAGCATGATGTTAATATTCACATTATTCAACAAAAGAGTTTAAAGAAAATGACTGACAGCGTAGCATAAAATAAGGCCACTAGTGCTCTAGATAGTTACATGGCTGTGGTTAAAGTTGGGACACCAGACTTTGAGGCACTTCAGCCTCTTAAACTAATTTTCTCTAGGACTTAGTCTTAAATAAACAGCACTTAATTTTATAGCTTGTAGCTCTCACTTATTTTCTTTTTAAACAGTTGGAATGCCTTAAGACATGCAGTACTAGTTGTTGTCATGAACCGCAGTGTACTATTCTATTCTTAAAGTCTTCGCTGACTAGAAAGTAGCTTACTCAAATTGGTTAACATTGCATTCGCACTGTTGTGATGCAATCTTAGACGTTCACGTAAAATACATCGCAACCATTCCCACAGAATACCAGTTCAGACAGAAAAATGTCCCTTAAATCCAGATTCCCCTGTTAGTCAAGCTGTGGCTAGCCAGGGCTGGACAATAAGTCTACACTAGCCTGCTTGACTACAAATCTGAGGTTACATTCCAGACAAGGTTGGTCTGGTAACAGACCTCTACACTGGCCCTTGTCAACTACACATCATGTCAGCGTCCAGACGAATCTACTGCACTGCCAAATTATCCAGCACTAACGACCTGTACTTATCGACGGAGGTTTTATCCCCGACTTTGTCCGACACATTAAAAGAGTGTAGAACTGACCGGGCCTGGGAGACACGGCTATTAGAGAGGTCTCATTGGGTGGGGTGCAGGAGGGTGGTTATCTTTCCCACACAACTCAAAAGTAGTCTTATTGGGGGGTGTTGGCAACCCAATACTACACAACTCAAAAGTGGTCTAATTGGGTGGGGTTATGGGGGTTGGCTTTCCCATCCCACACGAATCAAAAGTGGTCTGATTGGGTGGGATTATGGGGGTTGGCTGCCCCATCCCACACAACTCAAAAGTGGTCTGATTGGATGGGGTTATGGGGGTTGGCTACCCCATTCCACGCAACTCAAAAGTGGTCTTATTGGGTGGGGTTATGGGGGTTGGCTACCTCATCCAATACATCTCCCAAACTTTGCGGGTACCCCTGCAGGGATGCTTTGAATGTGGTGCGAGGAGCATGATGGTGCCACCTGCCCATCTTCTTGCTCCCAGGATATACCCTCCTCGCTCCGCTTTGTTTCAAACAGGCCTCCAAATTGTCTGCCAAATGTTGAAACAGATGTTGCAGAGAATCTGCTGCATCTTTGTCGGTTCACGGAGCTTATCCCAGACGCGCGCTTTTGTGTCTCTTTCATTGCGAATTTAGGAGAAATCACGGTGTACTAATGCTACTCCGATTAAATTAAGAATTATGAATGGTTGAGCAAGATCGTTTGTAAGAGGACGGTACTAATAACTTATCAGGGACAGAATTAGAATTAGATTAAATTTTGTTCAAGTCTAAATCTAGAACTCTAAGTCTTCTGCAGGTGATCACATGTGATATAACTTAGTCCTTTCGGACTAAGGATTTTGGTAGACTACAGGAAAGTTCAGAAAGCATAATTACAAGACTCAAATCTATGAATATAAATCAAACAATGCCATCGACGCAGCAAGCAAATACTTAAACAAACTTAGCTCAACACAGAACGTTTTAACCAATTCATCGATATCACATTCTGCATTGCATATACTATAAAACTGTAGCGTGTAACGTCAAACAGTTATAGCAAGGCATAGAACGTTTAAGCTATAAACTGATTAAATTGTTCAGGGGGATTGCAAGTATAATAAAGGTATTAGTACTGCACAGGCCCGATAATAAATTACATTGACATGTACTGTAAAGCGGTTAACGCCAGAATTTCTTGTCGTATACCACACTTCATGTTGTCACACTAGAGGGTGGCAACTTTTTTTCTTTTTTTTGAACCTGGGCTAAAATTGGACGAGAAATTGTTTGAGAATAGTCTCGAGATTCAAGAATTTCGGGTAAAGTGTCTTTTATGGGGTGGTTGCCACCACCCTAGTAATCTAGGCTTATATTACTTGATCTACATAGCACAATCTAGGCTTATATTACTTGGTGTATATACAGTACAATCTAGGCTTATATTACTTGATATATAGTACAATCTAGGCTTATATTACTTGATATATAGTACAATCTAGGCTTATATTACTTGATATATAGTACAATCTAGGCTTATATTACTTGATATATAGTACAATCTAGGCTTATATAACTTGAATATATAAGTACAATCGTAGTCTTTATATTAGTTGAATATATAAGTACAATCTAGGTCTTAATATTACTTGATATA
>JH152696.1:508619-524997 GCA_000226015.1 Mnemiopsis leidyi | reverse complement strand
CGCCACCAGAGACAGATGCGAATCGGCCGCTGCACGCGACGTAAGCATTGGTTAGGTGAAATCAGATATGGCTGTGTAGCAGGCAGCCGCGCGCGTAGCGTGCGTTTGCACCTGGTTAGGCATAAGCAATAAGTAGCTATAACTAAAACCCTTTCGCTTGCGACGCACGCGCCACCAGAGGTAGCAGCCGTGCGGCGCGCGTAGCGTGCGTAAGCACCTGGTTAGGTGAAGGCCTAGTTGTCTGACTTTGTCCGACCCTCATTCGGAGCGAATAAAATGACAGGAGGGTGCGCGCTGCCGTACAAATGCCAGTTGCCTGGGTACCTCAGTGTTTATAATTGCTCCGATCGGAGGGTAACGTAAAAAGAGCCACGTAGCGCCTGGTGAAGGCCTAAATGAACCCCTAAGCATACGATGGGGTACAATAGGGTGAGAGAATATTTGCTTGACACGTATATCCATGTGAGAGCATAGCGCAATGCAAAATTAGGACGGACGCGCGACGCAAAAGCGCGTTATTGTACAGTTGTTGTATGGCAGCGCGCACCCTGCTGACATGTTAATTTTGGGGAAACATTTTACTTTTGCTTCAAATGAGAGTCGGAAATACATTGTAGGTTGATAAAATGAGTTTCAAACGTTTACACTGCATAGAAACAAATTAAAAATTTTTGATATCATAATTCTTTATATATTTTTAAGATGGATAAAATGAGTTTTAAACGTCTACACTGCATAAAAACAAATACATACTCGAGCTCATCGTGGGACATTCATAGAAACGAACTCTCCAACTAAAAGCACCCGTCCCTGCGACCTGCGTGCGCCAAGACTGAAGACCATATAAAATAAAAGTGTTCCATTCTTCACCTAACCAGGTACTCTGGTTAGAGCAAGGGCCCTGGTTCATGGTTAGAGTAATTCCAGGTGGACCACATTGGGTCATGCTTTAAGATTGCCTGAAAATAGTCCTGCTGCTTAACTTTAGCTTTAGTATATGCATTAAATAGTTGCCATGCTAAATATCGTAGAGGACACCGGATTATATTATTTAATACTATTAAATCTGATTTGAACTTAAATGGATACAGTTTAGATTGCATAGAAGATTTATATTTGTTGAGAGATGTTGCCAAGGATAGAAAGAAGTGGAAGAGATAATTTGAGGAGTAGTTTGTCTGTGTACTGACACCCACATTGCTTTTCTTGCTATTCCGTGTTTGTAAACAGTTATTTATTCATATATATATTTATATAAAGCATAGTGCATATTTTATATCTAATCATGACGGCAATAGCAATGTTTCATAACAGCCTTTTGCATAAACTCGTAACATTTCAATATTGAATATGCATAATAACTAGTAATGCCTAATCACAATATGAGCAATTTTCTGGTAAATATTCTAAAATTATTATGACTCAATTGATTTTTACGCTTTTACAATGAGTATATCTTGTGTGTGGTATTTTGGCTTTGTTGTGCCACGCGTGCGTGTGCCTGCCCCATGCATGCTTTGGTATTTGGTGGACGGGTGCGCGAGCTGCGCGTCACCTCAACAGCCCGCACTATGCTGGGCAAAGCTGGCTTCATATTTCTATATTCTACCAACTATTATTTCATTTTGTCATCAAATGCTGTGAATAAAACTTTATCTACTTCTGAATTTTTTTTCCTTTTTCTGTAGTGCCATCCGGCCACTGCCAGGATCGCATGTCTAAATTTTGATACCTACTTAACCTATCCTCATGAGTATAAGCAGGGGTTGCTATGTAAATGAGTGCCTGTTCTTATACAGCTGTAAAAAGTTCATATCAGGTCCAAAAATATCTAGTATGTACAATGTGACGGTTTCTTATGGTGCCAAAAAACATCAACTCACATTTGATGAGTCACCAACCAGTGAAGACTTGTCTTCAAAAATTGAAGCAGCAACAGGTGTTCCATTTTCACATCAAAAACTGATTCACAAAGGTAACTGATCATTATTATCTACTTATGTAGAAATCTTGTGAGACACTAACAATTCTTACTTTTCAAGAACAAACTTAATTATTCAACCAATCCAATCAGCAATTTGTTACAGCAAAATTTACCTTTGGGACTTTATTATGTATTTTGGGTAGTAACCGCCCTTCCCCAACTTAATTTCTTTCAGCCAGTTTCATCCTTTGATATCTACAAATTTATTACTTGTTAATGGTTAACAGAACAATTTAGTATTTTTTAATTTTTAAAGAAACATTTGATGTTATGTGAATTTCAGGAAAGCAAATCTCTGTTGGCAAAAGCAAGCTTTGTGAATTGGGTGTAAAACCAGGCAGCAAAATAATGCTTCTTGGCCGACAACACAGTCCTCAAAATGATGATATGATCCAAAAAATTAACAAGGTGAGTGTATTTTAAGTTTTATTCGAGAACTGAAATAGTAATATGCACAAATAAAGATTTATTGGATCAGCGCAGACTGCAGAAGCATTATCTAAGTGCAGTAAAAATCGCAAATTACACAGCACCTCACTCCCTTTAAAAGGTAAATTATGCAGCAAAGTGGAACAAAAATTTTAGGGTTATGCGTCAATTTTTTTAAGTATGTGAGACGATTTTGCCGCAATTGTGCAGCATTTAAAACTCATTTAGGGTTCAAGCTAGCTTCAACTCACCATATTGATGTGGCGGGTCCGTTTGTGTATGATATAATGAGATTTTGTACAGCCTGATATCATAACAGTTCTGCCTTAACATGTGGCCAAAAAGGTCCCATTTCCGATGGTCCCAGATTCCTATTAACGTGTGACCAGAGGGTACCAAGTTTTGATGAGCATGTCAAGTTAAAAATACGACAAGAATGGGGTGACCAAAACTCCAAAGTAAAGTGGTCAAAACATTCCATATTACAAATACCATAGACTCATGGACCTTGAACAACAGATCTTTGATGTTATAAACTGAATTATGCAATTAACTGCAAATTTGGGGGAAAAGTGCAAAATGGTGTGTTAAATTGCAGGAACATGTGAAGTTAAGCAAAGATGCTAAGTTATGGGAAATTATACAGAGAACATTTAGCACTGATGGCACTCAAATTTTGTCTCTGGATCAGTGTTTAAATGGATTTGGTGTGTTCAACTGCAACAGCAAACACAAATGTTACAGGTTAAAAGTGATGCTGCTCATACAAAGAGAAAAATTGGTGATCTTGATGGACAATTACAGGGCATAAGGAATGTATGTAAGTTGTTTATAATCACAACAATAATATTATAATATTGATTTTAATCATGCTAATGCTTTTTATAATATACATTTTTGCTCATTTGCAATTCTCTTTAAGTCTAATTTACATCCATGAAACGACAGTACAAAGTTGACGAAAATATTTTCTTCTTCTTCTATTTGCATTTTAAGTTTACACCTGTACCCAGGCTTTTACAAATTACAGTTGTACTGTAACGGTACCTGGAAGATCGGGTTGGTGGTGTAGCAATATTTACACGAACCTTTTACCCTCTGCAGGAGGTTGGGATCGATTCCCATATCTGCAAATCCTCTTTGGTCGGTCCAGCTAAACAGCTGGGAAACCGTGATTGAGGGTTAAATTTTGACAGTCTCCTTAAAAGATCTAGAAACTTCCAGTTGCTCCTTCAGTAGAACTGTAAAAACAGATCTTTTATTTGCAACCCTCTTCATTTAACCCTCCATCAAGGTTTCCCAGTCTTATGCTGAGTCGACCAAAAAAGATTGCATAGGCGAATTCTCTTATGGCACTCCTCTAGAATTGGGGGATCTGGGAATTAAACCCCCTACCAAGTTCTAACCAGTAAACTTGCCAGGGTTACATGCCAGACGATCTAAAAGCTGAAGCTCTGAGCAAGATACACAAACAGTGTATTGGTTGTGTTGAACAGTACATGAAACTCTTGGAACATCTTGACTCGCTGGTAAGTGTTTTTTATAATATCTTTTGGTTTTTTAATCATTGTAGTCACCGCAGCTTCTACTGATCTGTTAGTCAAAATGGTTCACAATAATTATAGTTTAAGCCAAAATAAATAATTTTTCAGCAAACATCAGATGATGCAATCAAAAGTATGAAAAAGAGCTCTATTTTGTCTATACAAGCTATGTTGGATGACTGTGACAAATTAATGGAAAAGCTGTGATTTGGAAGTTGTCTGGTAATAAGCCAAAGTATGGGTAGACACTAGACCATGTTTTGATGCGAAAGGCAAGTTGTATGGACACAGTTATGATGTGAACAGATAGAACATAATGCAGAAGGAACAGATGGAACTCAAAGAAAATATTTTGATTTTTAGCTGGCTTTAAATTTGTACAAGCTGTATTATTGGCTGCTGACGTTTCTCACCTTTAATTTGAAATATATATATATATATTAAGGTTAACAGATTAACGTGGTAAATTATTGAATTAAGTTATTGCAATATAATAGGTAAAACTTAAGAATGTGTTGTTCTAAGTTCTTTATGTAAAATTAAAAACTTGGAAAGAAACACTATCTCATCCAAAGTTCATGATAAGCACTTTTCTCCATAAACTTCTCAGTTCGTGCAAATGGAAAGTCAAAGAGAATCCTACCAAGACCTATTAAAAAGATGTACAAAAAGAAAGAGATACGATAACAACAAACACGTGAGTGAACTTCTTCCAACCCTTCACCAAGGCAATGTACTAGAACTGTACGGTGGTCACGTGACCGGAGCTACAACTATCCTATCTACTGTTGCCATGGAATATCTCCTTAACAACACCTCTGCACGCGTTCTCTACATAGATTGTGATAGGGGCGTGTCTCCACACAAGTTCTACAATCTCCTTGTAGCACTCTCTCCCGATTCTGATGTAGATGGTGTATTGCAGCGACTTCTCATATCTCACTGCTGCAACATACACGATCTTTTATCTGTCGTAAACTTGGTGGAGAAGCAGTTTAAACTGGATGCTGACTATGCTGATGTTGTCATCATAGATAACGTGTTGTCGTTTTACTGGAGTCCAGCATGCGACAAGACGACGCTGCGTGACAAGATCATACCCAAACTACACAGTATAAAACCTAACTGTTCCCTCTTGCTTTCCTGGCATCCTCCCGTCAAGCAAACAGACAACATTCTTCCTACAGCTTGGTATAAACTTGTAACAAGGAGACTCTGTTTAGGTAACCAGGCAAACCCGAGGAGTATGAATGAGGTAGGGGAATGTTGCGGACAGAGACACTGTGTTCAGTTTGATATTGATGTAAGAAGCGGTCGTGTGAACAATGTACATCGTCTGTGAGGGACGGAGTTGGTGATTCTCGTAATTTTTAAGTTCAAGAGTAACGAAATAGTTAGTAACTTGTTTGTATCTTTAAAACCACTCAAACTGATATTTTGGTATTATAGCACTATGTGTTACATCAGCACTGTCGAATTGTATTCAGACTTCAAATACAATTTCTAAAGATACAAAATGTTTATCAATTTTCACTGGTGGTTCCTAATAGAACTGTCAATCTCAAGCCAATAATACCTCAGTATCGAATTGAATCCAAGATACTCAATTAAACAGCTCAAAATTTCTTACAATATTATGCTAAATAAGTTTTAATTTTACAACGCTCTAATTGTAACTTTTATACTATGCAAGGGTAA
The DNA here is from genome assembly GCA_000226015.1 of Mnemiopsis leidyi. Lineage (NCBI taxonomy): Eukaryota > Metazoa > Ctenophora > Tentaculata > Lobata > Bolinopsidae > Mnemiopsis > Mnemiopsis leidyi. Next base: position 519,342 of record JH152696.1, on the reverse strand, counting down.
GGCACTGACCATGACCATGGTACCCTCGAATTTGCATTGATAAGGGTCAATAGTCAAAAAACCAGACCATGACCAAAGTAGTATTAAAATTGTGACCATTGTCATGACTATGGCAATAACACCCGGGCGTAGGCCAAATGGTAAAAAATCGTGGTCGTCTTCCCCCCCCCCCCCTCCCTAAGCGACAGCTAAGCTAACTAAGCTATAATTCCAAAGCCATGTCAAGCGAAGCTCCTCCTCCACCACCAACTTCAGCAGCTAACGGGATCACTGCTGGACCCCCCAAAACAGCCCAGAAACCTAACTACACCCTCAAGTACACTCTTACGGGTCAGTATGTTTACTATTTGTATGTTTACTATTTGTATGTTTACTATTTGTATGTTTACTATTTGTATGTTTACTATTTGTATGTTTACTATTCTGTATGTTTACTATTTGTATATTGTAGATAGAGAACAGTATTTTTTAGCAAATTTGCTTTGACACGTGACAGCGATTGACCGATGAGAAGTCGGGTACGACCAATGAATATCGAGGCTTTTTACTAGCTTTAAAACCAAATTTGCAAAGCCTCCATACAAAGACTGCACGCTATTGACCATTAACTATTGATGTACTTTGCACAGTGTCAAATTGATGAAGCAATATACATTCTGTGTGGTCGATGGTATCGGTATTTCTTTTTCGACTGACTTAATAGATATTTAACACCATTTCATATTGTCACATTTTAGTCAAAGAAAAAATGCAAAATAATTTATCACAATTAAGATGACACCCGTACACTTTATTTGGCTGTTTGTGACCTGTAATGGAATCTTAAGTATCCACACTCAATCTTGGGTTTGAAAGTCAAGTCGTGATCTGCACATCAGAAACAGAATCTTACATACGTCGTGTCACATCTCGAGACATGGTACAGTGCATCATTACACGTTTTCAGACAAAGAGAGAGTGAATGAGAGAGAGGGCAGATTGATGACCTTCAAATAATTGACACCTCACTAAAATCTGTACATTTCAGTTTTCACTACCTTCTTTCTTCAGTCATTTTGGCTCGTATGTATGGTCCTTTGTTGTCGTATGTATGGTCCTTTGTGTACACTTGTGTATGAGCATAAGAAGGGAAATTGTTGATATATCATGCTGTTAGGATGTTAGGGTATAAAACTAAGAGACCTAGTTGTTGTGGACGATGTTCGTTTTTCTTAAAATTAGAGCTTTGATTCTCTTTTCAAATTGATAAACAGCGACATACATAATTGTTAATCTGCTTTAAGACACCATAAATCTTTATGTTTTCCAACTTTTTGAGCTTATTGTTGGGATAACTGTGACTAACCACAACTACGTTGCGAGATCAAGTCAGAACAGAGCCTGCTGTAGTATAGGTGATAAAATTATTCTAAATCAAGAGTTAAGGTAGAGATCAGATTAGTAGACATGCAAAGTCAGCAGCGTATATACTGGTCGATTTAAGGATATTAAATTATGTAATTATGTAATACGTTGATTTTTCAAGTTTATCAAGACCAGTGGCTTTGACATGTCGATCTATGATTTTATTTCTAGCATCGCTCGAAAACGTAATGCCCCTCGGAATACCCTTTATTCGTGGGCCATCTCTCCGATCCTGATGTTAACTGCCAGGCAAGATAGGGACTGATGTCTGTTTTGCAATTCCTTTTCCACAATTAGTTGATCTCAGAAATGGGATCCACTGTTTACATTCCACGACTAAATAGTCACCATTAAATTAACCGCAGGTCACACCAAAGCAGTTTCCTCAGTAAAGTTCTCTGTTGATGGAAACTGGATAGCAAGTTCCAGTGCCGACAAGACCGTCAAGATATGGAGTGCGGAGGACGCGAAAATTGAGCGCACCATCACCGGGCACAAAATGGTTCGTCATTAATCATTATTGTTCTGGTATTCACATAATTGTAGTTTTAGACTTTGTCTTTATTGTTGGTATTTCCCTGGATTCTGGTATTCACATAACCATAGTTTTTAGACTTTTTCAATAAAACAATGGCACGAAAGTGACACTGTCCCCGTATTTGTGCCCTGCCTGCGATGGGTGGCCGACGTCCTGCCCCTAAACATCTTGCCCCAGAGCACTTAAACCCAGAGATTTATCGTTTAGCCCCAGTGACGTCCTGCTCCACAACAGACAACTTCGTTAAAGACTAAGGTTATAGTTAGGGTTAGGGTCAGGGTTAGGGTTTGGGTAAGGGTCGCTGGGGCCAAATATGTGAAAGAATGTTCTAGTGGGGCACGATGTTTGGGGAAGGATGACCGGAACCCGACTTTGATAATATCTTCTACTTCAGGGTATATCTGATGTAGCGTGGTCACATGACAGCAAATTGTTAGTCAGTGCTTCTGACGACAAAACTCTGAAGATATGGGACTTTTCCACTGTGAGTGCAGAACATGCTTATTCGTGGGATAAAGTATTTTTCAACATTTTATCCACATTTTTATTCTGACTTTATTATGTAACTGATTTCTGCTGGTCCTACCCCCTTATAAAAAGAAGAAGAAGAAGAAGAAGATTTCAAGTTTGCTATAATAATACTATGTGAACATCAAAGTTTTAATGTCACTTTTCCAAGGGTAAATGTTTGAAGACACTAAAAGGACATGGGAATTACGTGTTCTGCTGTAACTTCAACCCCCAGTCAAACCTTATTGTTTCTGGCAGTGTAAGTACTCAGTGTAATGTTGTTTTGCTTATATCTTTGAATGTTTAAATTTACGGACCTTATCTAACATGATCTTCTTCTTCATTGGAGTTAAGATTCAAGAACCGCTATAAGATTTATCTATTCATGTCTTTCAACCTCCCTACAAGAAAGTTACGTAACATTGCCCGACTATGAAAATGACGTAACATGACCCTTCTCCATGTTCAGTTTGACGAGAGCGTGAGGATCTGGGACGTCAGGAACGGGAAATGTCTGAAAACTCTACCCGCACACTCAGACCCCGTCTCAGCTGTGAACTTTAACCGTGATGGTAGTCTCATCGTCTCCAGCAGTTACGATGGACTGTGGTTTGTTTTTTAAATACCTTAACTGTATAAGTACTTGAGAAGGTAGTTAATTAAGTTATTAACCAGCAGCTGATTTTATTATATTATTTGATTGCGGTGTAGATATTAAATTTTGTTTCATTATTAACGAAATAATAAATAACAACATAAATTACAGTCGTATTTGGGACACCGCTAGCGGACAGTGTCTAAAAACTCTGATAGACGATGATAATCCTCCAGTCTCTTTCGTTAAGTTCTCGCCAAACGGTAAAGAAAAATGTTCTTTTTGTGTCAAATTGTAATCTAGAAGTTTCCAATAAATCTATTAATTTTTCACTGTTCCAATGTCTTATTTATCAGTAAGTCTACCTTTGTAGGAAAATATATCCTGGCTGCGACCCTCGACAACACACTCAAATTGTGGGACTACAGCAAAGGGAAATGTCTAAAAACTTACACTGGACACAAGAATTCCAAATATTGCATTTTCGCGAATTTCAGTGTAACTGGAGGTCAGTAATCAGTATTGTAGTCTTGTTGTGAAAATTGCTAAAACTCTCGATCTCGAAATGACCATATTTTGGGACCACGTTTTTCTAGTTTTTGCAGTCACGTGCTGTAGTCACGTGACCACAACATGACCATATTTGGTATTCATTAAAACCACGTGACCACTAGGAAAGTGGATAGTTTGCGGAAGTGAGGACAACATGGTGTACATCTGGAACTTACAAACTAAGGAAATCGTACAGAAACTGGAGGGTCACACAGATGTTGTACTTTGTACAGGTCAGCTTTTCTGTTATTATTCCGTCTCTGTACACGTTCTGTTTTCTTGGTCTGTTCGGTTTTTGTTTTTGCTTTATTCTTATTGTAATTATTCGTAGTTGTTTATGTGAGAGTTTTTGTGACTTTGTAGGGGAGTTGTCGTTGTTTTTCTCGTTGTTCCTGTCTCTTGAGCTGTTAGTTAGCTTTTGGCTTTTCGGTGAACATACAGAAGAATGATATGCTTAAAGTATCACAAGAATAGGATCATACCCAACGTTACTAATACCACAATTCAGGGTGTCATCCTACAAAGAACATCATCGCTAGTGGAAGTTTGGAAAACGACAAGACTATTAAAATCTGGATATCTGACTACTGAGGCTAAAAACAGAAACAGATAAAGTTCCTGAGCAGTTCTCCATCATTCCAGCTACATGTTTGATCACGTGACTGTTTTGACACGTGACTGTTATATATCCGCACTGCTGATAATCTTATAGTTCTTATTCACATTTTGAGATGAGTTAATTTGGCGTTGACTCTGAAGAAGGAAGATGACTGTTCATGTTCATGCATATTTTGTGTAGTTTAATTGATTAATCAATAGTAGAAATTTTAAATTTTACACAATTCAAGTTATTTGTATTAGAGCTTGCACATCATTATTTATTGTTAATAATATCGTATGTGAAAACTCGCGGCAATTTATATAACAATACTTCATGTTGGAATGTCGTTACGGAGACGGGAGATCACTATCCAATTGAAATACGGGTAATGTATGTTTTGAATTTTTCCCTCTTAAATTCGGGCTTCTTTATCAGAAAAACAACGGTTTCCTTTTCTTTTGTGACGGAATCTGAGGACTGAGAACAGATAAACAAGATCTTGTATCTTTATAATATTTATAATATTTAGCCGTGTTGAGCGTATCAACTCTTGAATCTTTTAAAGTTTTAATAATACATCAATTATAATTGTCTCTGACGGTCAGTATCCGCAATTTGTTTTACTTTACTTTACTTAATTCACAGTATCAATATCAGCACTGTTTAATTAAGGTTTCAATAAAACTTAAAAGACGTCAACGATCCACCCAAAGGGTCTTACCGTGGACAAACCCTGCCCCCGGGGGTAAACCTGGGGGTTCTTGATATTTTGAAGGCATTGATAATATTGAATTGTACTAGAAACAAGTAGTTATTTTCTGTTTCTAAGAAGCAATAAAAATCTTAAGGATATTGTACTGTTGTAGTGCATACTGTATACGTTTTAAATTGAATGACTCCTCATTGCATTAGTTTGACAGATTTATAAGACTGTAGCTATTTATGAATTAACTTAATTATTTGAGAATAGAAAATGTGACATCTCTAAAATGTGAGACATGAACGATGTCGATATCCTCCAATCTGAACTGTATGTATGCTACTAAGTTTCATTTGAAATTTTTTTGTATATTCATTAAATGACTTCACTCATTACTACTACTTTTTGATATTTTTAGCTCAAGGACAAACTCTCAAAAAAGGTTAACAGATATCTACTGATAAGTTGAATTCAAATTTCTAATGAAATGAACGACAAATGAATTAACGCCCGACAGGCTGGAACTAGAGGAGTTATTGAAGAGTCCCGAATGTACGGTCTCCAAAGTAGAACAGTTCTACCAAAATGGGGTGAACACTTTGGAGCGAATGTTGATTTGGAAATGGTTACTAGGTCAGTGATCAATTCGCATTTTTTTGTTTGTGCTTTTTGCGGGTCACCGGATTCCCCAAGTTTTTTAAAACATCAATTATGGTTTAAGTTAATTTAAGAAGTCTACACTTCTTGAAAGCTGACTGATTAGTCCCCAAAATGCAGGTGTGTCTGGTAGCAGCATTACTGACTGGGACCTGCCTGTTGAACACAAAGATCTGGACCTGATTACAGAGGACGTACTTCAAATCAGTGGTATGTTGATATCTTGTTGTTCAACATGGGTCTTTTAACACTGCCGCGCTAGTTTTGGGAATAGCTACACCTTTTAAAGCCTGGACAGTGGACTTGTTGAAGGAAAGAAATAGAAATGAAGTGATCTTAAGTTATTATAAAAGTATAAACAATAAGACGATACAGGTTGTGATAATAATATTGTTGTTACAACAAGTGAAAATCGAACTACAATATCATTATCACAACCTTTATCGTCCTGTAAATTACCAAAGCATCAAAGAAAGCCATCTTTACTTCCTATACCTTATAGTAAATAAATTATAGAATAATACATATAATAAATAAATTATAGAAATAAACATAACAGACAGTTTGTATAACGGTTTCACTCGAAACTCCCAGAAATGCCAGAAGAACAAGAGAAAATGATAAAGATACTCTCCTACTACTGCACTGCGAGAAACACACGCTACAAAGCTGACTGTGGCTGGGCGGAAGTATTACTTCCGCTCTCTTCTCTCTCGTACGGAGATATGTATGCGTGTTTCTATGCGCTTCTCTCAAAGTTTGTCCCCAGGTTAGTTTTGGTTTTATTCATGGGGCAAGTGACGCCATAATCTCACAATTTGCATAACTTCATGTAACTTTGTCACTAACATCACATGACGTAATGTTACTAGGGTTACTGAAATTCACGTGACGTCACGTTGCTAGGGTTACTGAAATTCACGTGACGTCACGTTGCTAGGGTTACTGAAATTCACGTGACGTCACGTTACTAGGGTTACTAAATTCACGTGACGTCACGTTACTAGGGTTACTGAAATTCACGTGACGTCACGTTACTAGGGTTACTGAAATTCACGTGACGTCACGTTACTAGGGTTACTGAAATTCACGTGACAAATAATCCCATCCAGGAATTGCAAAGCAGACGGAAAACCGTTTCACCTGTTCAGACTCCTCCTTCTGTACCACGATCCTGAACTTTGTGCTTTTCTCGACACTAAGAAATGTCCTCCTGATTTATACGCTCAACGCTGGGTATCTATTTTATACATTCATATAAATACATTCATTATACATCCGTTATACGCACACTTTTAAAACTTATTGAATCTTTAATAACCGATTTGACATTTTGAATAACCGCAATCTACAAAACTTATTAAATATATTTCAGTCGATTTGTCATTTTGAATAACCGCAATAGACACCACTTTTCAGTGTAAAACTGCCACCACTTTTCCAATAATTTCTCACTCTACTTTCTCCGTCCCAGTGTAAAACTGCCACCACTTTTCCAACAATTTCTCACTCTACTTTCTCTGCCCAGTTCCGCAGTCTGTACGTCGGGAAGTGTGAGATACAGGTGATAAGAGAAGTGTGGACTAGATACCTGCTCCAAGGTGATCCCTTCCTCGTCTTCTACCTCGCTCTCGTCATCCTCGTTAACGCTAGAGACGTTATTTTGGAGATGGACGGATGTACTGGGTAAGACTTGTTTTCCGTAGTATTTACTTGTTGAGGTAACGTACGATTTTAATATCTCGAAAATACAGTGTAGCTAATTGCTTAATTCGCTGTACCAGTTGACTGAAAAGCTATATGAGTAAAAAAGCTATGTTAGTGAAAAAGTAATATGAGTGAAAAGGTTATATGAGTGAAAAGGTTTATACCTAGAAAATAACAATTTAAATTCTCTAACAAGGAGTTTCCTCAGATCTGACATCGCCAGTAAAATAACAATTTAAATTCTCTAACAAGGACGTTTTCTCAGATCTGACATCGCCAGTAAAATAACAATTTAAATTCTCTAACAAGGACGTTTTCTCAGATCTGACATCTCTCTAACAAGGACGTTTCCTCAGATCTGACATCGCCAGTAAGATAACTGCCTTCCCTGACAACTTGTCAGTAGAGGATATAGAAGATTTCGTCTCGCTAGCCAAGTACTACGGAGAACGCACACCGCTGAGTTTCCGACACGATTATCACGCCCAGCTGTTCGGGAACGCTCCTATCGAGTCTAACTTCGCTTCCTTGTCACAGGTATTCAAGCTTCATAATCGTGAGGTTATCACGTGATTTTACTGACGTTTCGTTTTTTTCTTGTCTTCCGATTTTTGACACCTAAAAGGCAACGTATGAACCTTTAGTGAACCTATTTGGTGTAATCTTACAAACATAATGGAAACAATCAAAGTAAAGATAAAGAATCAATCATACTTGAAACAATCAAACAAAAGATAAAGAATCAATCATACTTGAAACAAACAAACAGATAATGAACAAAAACACAAACAAACAAACAAACAAATAAACAACCTGACAGGCGCTGTGTCTGCCGATATCGGTATCGGAGCTGCTCCAGAAAACAACTGAACAAAGTGTCAGCTACCTCGTGGTCGACTGTAGGCCACGTGACCAGTTTGACAGCGGACATCTACCGGGGGCAGTTCATCTTGATCCTGATACTATGTTGTCTGGTTTGTAGTTCGTCTAGTTTGTTGTTTTTTAGTTACTAGTCCTTGTTTTTCCATGTTTTTCCGTTGCTGGTGACTACTAGTTGCTAGCTACTACAAGTTACCAGTTACTAATCACTAATTACTAGTTACCAATTACTAATTACTACCTTACAGATCCAGCTTTGTTTACAACGAATGTAGCAACAGTCCTACTGACGCAGCGGAAAACTTTCCTGGAAGACGAAGTGTCGTTAAACCACCTCTGTTTTATGGGCAGTTCGCGGGAAGAGGAGGATCAGTTACTAAACATGGTGGTAGCGCACTTCCTTCACAGGAAGACTCAGGTATACCGCAACTATATGTAGTATAGTACTACAGTATACCGCAACTATATGTAGTTTAGTACTAAAGTATACCACACCTATACATAGTACAGTACTACAGTATACCACAACTATACATAGTATGGTTAATGGTACTACAGTTTACCACAACTATATGTAGTTTAGTACTACAGTATACCGCAACTATACATAGTACAGTACTACAGTGTTTATAGTGTAGTGTTATAGTACAATTTACTATAAATTAGTATAGTACACTATAGTAATATAGAAGTACCCACTGTACATAAAACATACTACACTTTACAAACTATTTATTTTGGCTTGGAGGTCGTATTGCTTCTTCCCTCTACATTTATATATGCACAACTCATATCAACAAATTGAAATTCCCCGCAGTTTGTAAGCAGTGCTAGAGACGGGTACAAAGCTTTACACGACCTTCTAGAAGAGGATGTTGATACCGGACTTGAGGTTTTTTGTGTTTGAAATACATTTTGTACTTCTTACTCACATATATATATATATATACATATATGTAGAGTATTTAATAGAGTGTGAAATGTTGAGTGTATTGTGTAAAATGTAGAAAATATGGTGGAAAGGCTAAAGTATGTATAATGTATTCTGTTCTTGTGTTGTTTTATGCTGTTTTGTTGTGCTTAAGTTGCCGTGTTTGGTTCAAAGTTTGAGGTTTTAATAGTGTAAAATTTTTACAGAGTATTGTACCTAATGTATTTACATTTCGTTGTACATCGTAAGTTGCTGATTTCAAATATTTGATGTATTGATTGTAAACATATGAACTGATATTTATTTTCAATTAATCAATTATTTAATTAGCAACTCTCCAGGCACACAACTACACTCAGTGTGTAGTGTGTTGTGAAGAACAGTCTTCTCGGCTAACTGACACAGAACTTTCTGTATCTCAATCTAGTGATAACAACTCTAATATTGTCTCCAAGATGAGCTCTGTAATGAAGGTAATTAGTAATTGATTAGCAATTAATCTACTTTTCTGTTTCAAACTTTGTACTCAAGACACCGGACACCTTTATTTCCATACGTTCGTAAAATTTGTACGTCGAACTTTCACATTTTCTTATTATTGAGATCCTTTAAGTCAATAATTTTTGATGCCGAACGAGGGGAAATTCCTGAACTCGGTGATCTTAAGATTTTTCGACTCCACGTAGACCTGTCTCCAAAAATACCTGCTAGGTTACTACAACAAAAATACCTGCTAGGTTACTACAACAAAAATACCTAGCTAGGTTACTACAACAAAGAATACCTGCTAGGTTACTACAACAAGAATACCTGCTAGGTTACTACAACAAGAATACCTGCTAGGTTACTACAACAAAAATACCTGCTAGGTTACTACAACAAGTGTACGCAGTAAGCTAGGATCGCTCTGGTCAGATGACCAAAGTGGACGTCACGTGACTACAGCTGTTAAGTCTAAACCTTATCGTGGTGTAGAAAGTGTTTTCTCTATTGCTGACGAGGACGATGAGGATGACATTGTTAGTACTTTTACTTTCACTTTCACTTTGCTTCCACTTTATTTATTTGGTCGTGCTTTTATTTGCCAACCACCGCAAAACACCACACATACTTGAATTTCAGTAAATTTCAAACAAATTTTGCAACAAATTTAATTTCAGTAAATTTCAAACCAATTTTGCATCAAATCAAATAATGTACTAGTTTAGTCGTTACAGTTTCGAAACTGTTTGAACGCTACTCGTAGCTCTTTAAATCTTAATTTCAGTATATAATGTACGTAGTTCAACACACTAGCCATATGAAATAAGCTCAAACACCACACCTATATTTATAAGGTGGGTGGTGCAAGTTCTTCAGACGATACAGACAAGGAAGTAATAAACATTAAACTGTGGGAGGGTAGAGCTGACATTATACACTGTTTCGAAGTGGAGGAGATTACCCCTGATGGTATGTTTGTTTGTTTGTTTGTTTGTTTGTTTGTTTGTTTGTTTGTTTGTTTGTTTGTTTGTTTGTTCTTGTTTGTTTGTTTGTTTGTTTGTTTGTTTGTTTGTTTGTTTGTTTGTTTGTTTGTTTGTTTGTTTGTTTGTTTGTTTGTTTGTTTGTTTGTTTGTTTGTTTGTTTGTTTGTTTGTTTGTTTGTTTGTT